>CABHPQ010001626.1:5426-55278 GCA_902168405.1 Peromyscus aztecus
TTTCTTTCTTTCTTTCTTTCTTTCTTTCTTTCTTTCTTTCTTTCTTTTAAGATAGTCTAATCACTTGCCCTGTATGACACAGTCTAAAACTGAGTGAAGCGCCCACCATGCTTTTCTTACTCAGAGCTCCTGCCACACTATGTTTATTGTGTCTGTTAGCTGTTTGCCTTTCTGGAGAGAACTTGAGCTCCACAAAGCCAAGGTCATGTTTTATTCATTTCTGTATCTTCAATATTCCTCACACGACTTAGTTCAGAAGTACTCAAAAAAGGTGGGTAAATGCTCAAATTAAGATCTGTCCTTGCCAGCCTTGGTGTCCTGTTCAGTAACTGGACATACATGAGAATCATTTTCCCCCATTATGAGGACACAGACTATCCAGTTATCTTAACAACTTGAGTCACCACCAATGGCCCCTATCCTCAGCCTGCCTTTAACCTGCCACACCCATTTGCTGACCACCTGAAGATGCCCCTGTCCCCACAAGGCTTACCAGTAATGTCAGCATGCATCTGCACAAAAAGGGGATTCTTGCTTAGGCCTCCACATAAGAAGAGGGTACTGAGAGAGTGCCCTGCTGCCTGCATGGCCTCGATGATGAAACGAGTCCCAAACTTAAAGGAGAAAGCAGAAGAAAACATCAGGATGGCAGTGAAAGCAAGTGATCAGGAACACACGTGTTTGGCACAGGCTTGGCTGGGCCCCCAGAGCTCTGCATGCCCATCCTAGAGATTTGAGCCTCGGAGATCATGTCACCTGTGGTCACACAGCTGGTTCATACAGGACATTCTACCCTGGGCCTGCCTGAGGACTCCAAACCTCTGCAGTCACCATTTGCTTCTCTCAGTAGTAATAGAACACCAAGAAAAACAGTTAGGGTGCAATCACAGCTAATTTCTTTACTTTTATTTCACTTTAATTCTTTTCTTTTCTTTTGAGAGTATAATATAATCACATCATTTCTCCTCTCAAACTTCCTGATATATCCCCCCTGCTCTCTTTCAAACTCACAGTTTCTTTTTCATTAATTATTGTTATATGCATTCGTGTATGTGAGATATATATGTATGTATATATGTATATGCATTTTATACATATATATATATTTGTATTTGTTTTCAGGGATGACCATTTGTTATTGAATAACTAGTTGACGTGCTCTTCCCTGAGTAAGATATTTCTCCTGCTCCCAGCATTCCTTCCCAACCTGTCTGCTACAATGCTCCCCAAGCCTTAGGGATCAGGGCTCATTTTAATGCACTTCATTCACACAGCTGATGAGAGTCAACTGTGGCCCAGGCCCTCTCGGAGATACTAGCAATGGGCTCATTGCAGTGCTGCTCTGTGGTTATCAGTCAGTGACACATGGGATAGTCTTCCTTCATTAAATTGCAACTAAAGATACTTTTGTTAGAAAAGTCACACACACACACACACACACACACACACACACACACACACAACCCAAAACAAAACAACAAAAATAACATAACCAAACAACAACCAAAACAACAACAACAACAAAAAAAAAACAACTCTCAAGCGACAGAACTATGGAAAGAGGCAAAAGATGCAAAGCCTTTGGCTAGCAAAGACTAAAACTGCCTTTATTATCATCTGAAACCAGGTAATTGTGCTCTGATAATGAGGCCTCTGGACCAGCATCATTCCCAGCCAGTCCTTTAGTGAGCTGGGATGGCATGGAGGACACACACTACGGTCGGCTTGGAGCTTTACTCAACCCTTCTGTCCTGAGACCTTCTGGAAATGACTTACCCCATTCCCACCGTGCTGAGTTTACTTTTTACTCAGTAGCTCTGCTATGGGTTGAGGAGAGGATACTACTTTAGGGCCATTGAGGTGAATCTTAATATATAATTTGTAGTTTGGTTTTGGCTACTTAAATAGCTGTAACCCTCATTTTTCTGGACGTTCAAAAAATAGAATATCAAAATTCCCAATTTATTTGGGGATATGGGTTTTTTAAGATAAACTATGACATGGCATTGAGAAGGCAGCCATAGGGTGATGTTAAGCAGTGGTTCTGAAGGAAAACAGTGAAGAGAGTATTTTCAGTGGACAAAGAGGTCTTTGAATGTTTAGAGACTGAGGGGTTTGGGGAGACGGCAATGCTGTAGGTATGAGGATGGGAGTGGATTGCTGGGTAGACGGGGGAGGAAGTCAGGGAACACAACAGGCTGAAGGTCTAGAAGGCCCAAGCGTCTCAATGAATGGTGAACCTGCCAAAGGGAGACTGGGCTGGAGGACAGATATGAGCCATAGTATAGTTCTCAGTAAAAGTGTAAGTGTGATTGGAGAGTTGGTACCTGATGTATACGGAGGGCAAGAGGAATGAGAAGTTTGGCTCAGATAAGAACCAAGGTTTGGGAAGTCCACAGCATACTTCCCTGTTTTCAGGTCCTGGGGGGTGGGGTCTAGGTAAGTGAAGTTTCCCTTGATAAGGGTCCCTACAGTGACATCTTTCCTGACCAGGAGAGTCCCTAAAAATGAGGGAGGGGTCAGAGGGTGACCTAGGGCCACAGGATAAGACACCCCATTGGTTTACAATAAATAATGAAGCACTGGAGCAGCCAGGCACAAAGGCGCAGCAGTTCCAGCACAGAGGTCTTAAAGATGTGTTGAAGCTGCTCATGAATCTGGTGAAAACGTGGATTTAGTAAAACTTGGGCCTTCAAAGAGTATCTGTGGTTGTACCGTGTTTGAAAAATGAAACCTGTTGCAGCATACAAGGTGATTCTCTGCCTACTAAGTACTGGTGATACTCTCTAGATGTTCTTTCTTTAGTTTTGGGTGGATCTTGAACCCCAGAAAAGAACTGTCACAAACAACAGGATGATGCATAACTTCAGGAGATCAATGGATGTCCATGAGTCAGTCCATCATGGATCATTGGAGGACTGCCAGTTCTAGGCCACTGTGGTCTTTCCTGAAGACTGGGATCTACAAAATGAAAGCAGGAGCTTTGACCTTAGGAAACTCTAATCTGACAGGCAATTCACCTATTTCTCCTAACCAATCCAAGGTTCACTTCTCATTTACTGATAGGCAAATAATATCATTTTCATTTAGTTGAATGTGGATTGTTAAAAATGGTAACATGAAAAGAACTAGGTATGGTCCGAGACACAGCATGACACTGTAGCATGTCCCTGATAACCAGCTACAGGCACACTGGAGCACTGACAAAGGACCTCTTCTGGATAGAGGCTCACCAGGCATTCTCCTGCGCATGCCGATGTCATCTCTAATTTTAAGACAAACCAGAAACTAAAGATCGTTAAGCCCACTTGGACGATGGGATTAGCAGTCTGTGACTGGGGTCATTGCGAAGCACATTACTGTGAAAGGAAAAGTAAGGACCTGAACAAGAGGCACTCCCTTCAGTGCTGTGACAGCCTGTCTCCCTTTTCCCATTCCAGCAGCTCTTTGCAGGGCCTTCCCTTCAGTGTCCCAGACTCCACTGTGTGATGATCCACAGTGGAAATACCCACCAAAGGGCTTTGTGTGAAAATGCTTCTGTGCTCACCTTTCTGGAAAAAATGTTTTCATGGAGAAATTTAAATTAAAATTAGGCCATTCCAAGGGGACACAGAACCAAATGCAAATCAAGAGACTTCAAATGCAAATAGTACTTTTTAAGGGTCTATTCTGAAAAGAGAATTACAGACAGACAAGCTGGGGAAGAACCAAGTGGCTGACAGGTCTTTCAAAGAAGCCAAGCAAGAGAGAATTTTACTGCATGGAGGGGTTTCCCATAGTCTGAAGCTAACTTTTTTCTCTTTAAATTCATTCCATTGCTACAGAGTGCCAACCATGGATATTAATATAGAGGAAACTGTTTAACTAACCAATAACAAATAGGTGCTAAGGCAATATTCAGGAAGAAGGAAACAAAGCTGAACATTATGGGAAAATATCTGTTATCAAAATGCTTCATTAAAATGCACATTTTTGCTTAGGAAATCAGTACACTCAGATACTTTTTCAAACAGATGGAACCCCTCCCAAATTTAATTGACTCTACAATAAAGCTTTATCAGGAAATCTGTCTTAAAATGTCTTCCCTGCATGGAATTATAAAGGTCATTAAGACAATAGACAGAAAAAGTAGGATTGCTTTAAATGTATGTATGGCCCATTAAATAGAAGATTGATTTCCCAAATGTGTGTTACTTGAGAAAACATAGCTGGCTCTTTCCCTCTCCTCTTCTGCATGCATTATTAAGTTTAATCTTTTGCATTCCTGGGCTTCCTGCTCCAATGTTCTTACCAGGAAAAGTAGCCTGTGAAAAAAACTCCAGGCGAAATGAATGATGTTTTCTGATATGTGTTAAGTAAAAGCTGCTCTGGGAATGCCTGAAAACGTATTTCACTCACGTAGCTTTTATGAAAAGATCAAAGAAAAACACACCATGACAGAGTGGAGAGAGGAGCTGAAGTTGAGATGGACACAGGTTCCCATTCTAACTAGTGTGCACTAGCTGTGAGACCCTGGCAAACAGCCTGCCCTCAGCTCAAATGTAAAGACAAGCCCCTTGGCTTACAGGACTGCAGTCTTAAGGCACTCTGGTGCCTGGCACAGAGTTGGAGGTCCCCCGAAGGGTCACAGTCCTTACCACTATGGGGTAATGTCCTTGACCTCTCCTGTTTAGCTTTGTCTTTCATGTCCACCTCTTAGCATTTGCACACAAGGTGTGAGCATCATGCATCTGTCGTTTTCCAGAACTGTTCATTTCAATGGAAGTGACTGAGCCAACTGCAAGCCTTTTCATACAATTACATTCACAAGTCAAACATTAAAATATCCTCAATACTTCTTATGTTTTATTTTATAAACTGTGGGTTCTCATCACTGCTCTGGCACATATGAACTACATGGCAATGAACAAGTTAATTTACTGTACTAAGGTTTGGGATTCTAGTCAGTGGACTGAGGAACATAATATCAATATATGATTAAATCAGGTGATGGCACAAGGTATTTAATACAGGACTTTATATATATATATACATATATACACACATATATATGTATATATATACACATATATGTATATGTATGTATCACAAATATCTCCAAATTCTATTCTGAATTAGTAGTATCATGACAATCTTCTTCATTTCAAAACAGGATTACTAAATATCCTTACTAATGATAGACATGTTTCTCATTTCATCTTCTATTCACTTTCTCCATTTTGACAGATGTCAGAGTTGTCTGGGTTTTTTGCCTGCTTCTTTTGTTTGTTTGCCTGTAGTTTCCACGTAGAAAGCATTTTGAAAGTTTCACTGAACTGGCCAAGGTATTAAGTCAAGAGGGAAGTTGCTTAAGGGAGAACCAGTCTGGCCTATAGTCTACAGAGGTTATATGGCTGAATGGGCAGGTTCTCTATGCCTCGGCAACGGCTCTGCAGAAGGCATAGTACTGTGGTAACTGGGGAGCTCTGTTCTCTAGACCTAACACATGGCACACATGGGTAAGTATGAGTACTAACAAAGCAGTTCTGTTGGTAAGATGGATAAATATGTATGCATATATTAAAAATAGTAAGATTATAAAAGCAGCTGCTGGAAGAAAAATAATTAGTGAACATTATTTATGTCTATACAGCAGTAACAAGCACACCAAAAATATTTATGTGGAGACAGAGATAGGCTCAGAGGTATATGCTTGCCTCAGATGGTAAGGCTCTGGGTTCAATCCCTAGTACCATACCAATCATGATAATAATAAATAATAAAAAAATTTTTAAATATGCTGGTCTTTCAGAAGATGTGAGTTCAGTTTCAAGCACCCACATTTGGCAGCTCACAACCACCTTTCATTATAGCTCCTAAGTACAATGCCTTCTCCTGGCACCCCCAGGTGCCATACATAGACATATACGTATACACATACATAAATCTAAATCTAAATAATAATAATTAACCATGGGCTTAATGATGAATAATAAATTCTATATCATAATTTAGTAAGCTGACTTTTCCTCTATGAGGGTTTCCTTTCTCTTTCTAAAATTAACAAAACCACTGATTTTTTTTGGAGGGTATAGACCTTCTCTAAGACGCTGAAAGTCATGACCCACTTCTGCAAATGCACTTTCTAGTACAGGCACATGTGCCAGCTTTTGTATTATTTCAGGGTTTAGAACCTTCTGGCAGCACTATGGTGGAGCAGTGCTCCACAGGAAGATTCCTTAGGCAATGTCTGAGCTCCTACGGTTTGGTTTTCAGTTTGGACCTCACTTTAAGAGCCTCTCACATTTCAGATTAAACTCTCCCTTCTTTCCTTAATCATTTTAACCACCCGTAACTACCCCAACCCATAAGTTTCTAAGAATTCATTAAAGGAACCTTATAATGAATTCTTTGGTAAAGTGAACAATATTATGTATTGTATAAAAGCAAACGTTCTTAACAGCAGTTTTCCGACTGCACATGTACTTGGAATCTGCCTTTTCCCTTGTATTGAATTTAGAAGACATTAGGCAAATGGCAAGCGTGATGCACAAGGGCTTTCATTTCAGTGACTTTATCATAAAGGCAGGTGAGAACCCTTGTCATCATCACTGGACAGGCAAATATCTCTTTGTGGCAAGTTCTCTTCTAATGAAGAAGCTGCTGCAAAAGTATTATGGTGCATCTCAGAGATCCTGTGGCTCAGAACATATTGATAGTGCCAAGTTTGTGTTTTGAAATGTCACTGAAGTGTCTTACAGCAATGGCTTGAACAGTGGCCAGGTAGAGGATGGCAAGATCATCAAGGTCCTGAGACAGTGTCAATCCAGTGACCTGTAGGAAGGAAGAAAAGAGAAGAATGAGGGACTGAAAGCAGTTGCCATGGATAGAGATAACACCCATAGACTGTGAGCATGTTCAGACATGCTTTCTGGCTGCAACAAGTTCATATGCAAATCCCTTTTTTTGAGAGCTCAATGTGGAATGCTTACTAAATTGTTTAAACTTCAAACTTGGGAAAAAATATTCCTCCCTTACACCAAAAAATTCTTTGTCCTTGAATTGAACCAAACCAAACCAAACCCAAATGAAAAATAAATATATAAAATCTCTTGTAAGATTATATTTGATATTTTTAACATGAAACTAAATGTGATTCAAAATATTGTAAATAAGTATCTTCTGTACTTTATAAGGGGAAAAAATGTGAAGAGTTGGCATTTGACTGTAAGAAGACCATGAATTCAGCTTCTGTCAGAACTTAGTGTAACAGTACCCAAGGGTTATTCAGGGTAAATAATATGTCTCCTACAGATGTTATACCTACCGAGGGATAATTTAGAATCTATGGTTTGAAAGGGAATCCCATTAAAATTAATCAGAAACATATGAGCAGGTCAGTTTCTCAGAGATTCCAGAGATGAATGGATGGTGGGTGTGGATGCAATCAGCTTGTTCAGTCTTCCTTTTACATCTCTCTGTGCCAGTATGCTTATGAAATCTTTAGAGAGGGTACCAGCTGAGGTATTCTTCAAGTTTGTGGACATCAATACCTTTGTTCAGTTTAGATAAAATTGCGTATCTATGCATATGTGTTTCTGTGTAATATGTGAGTCCCAGGACAATTTTCAGAAGCCGGTTTTCTTCTTTGGCAATGTTGGGTCCTGAGGACCTAATTCAGGTCGTCAGACTAGGCAGCAAGTACCCTTATCCAATGAACCATTTCACAGACCCTCACTTTAGATTTTCGCATTAGAAAATTAATTTATGTAATATGGGCTGTATGGTGTGAGCAATCTTGAGCTACAGCAGGTATGAATATGAAAACTGAGGTAAGTGGTCTGCCAAGCACCCTTGACCTTCCTTTCTAGTCTTACATAATTAATCCCTCCAGATTCCTCCTCTGGTGAGGGCATTCTATTGCAGGGCACAGACAACGTTAGAAGAGCTCTCTTCCTTGCTTTCTCCTTCATTTAATTTCCCAAACCCTTTAAAAATCTACCTGCTTTTGTCTTCTCTGGTATTCACTTCCTTAATTCAGGCCACAATCATGTTCTTACTTGCTGATAGAGCCCATTTCTAATTCTTCTCTACAGTAGAGCTAGTATGATTATTCTTATGTGCAAACGTGGTCATGTTACTTTTAAAGCCTACCACCAGTAAGGGAAACTGAGGCATAAAAATTAAGAACTCAAGGTTAGCTTAAACTACCTAGTGAATTCAGTACAACTGAGACTAGACAGTGAAACTCTTGTTTCCAAACAAACAAACATAACAGCATCCTCCACTTCTTGAACGCCACCAAACAAAAGTAGTCTGGCCAACTTTTCCTTGTTTACCTTGGCACTAGAGAAAAGGAATGCAGTCTGTGAATATACACCTTCCTGGCAGGGCCCCTGCTCATCCCTCTAGTATCTATCTACTTTTGCTTTCCTCATGAAACATGACATACTCCTGCTGTCCTGAATCACATCTACCTAAACTGTTGGCTTATTCTTGGCTGATTACATGGTCACCAGGTAAGAACTATGTCTTTGACTTCAACACAAAGGAGGACTGAAATGTTAAAGGGCAGACCAGAGAGGAATTCTGGGACCCCTCTTTGCAAACCAATAATGTGAAGGAATAGGCACTATACTGCTGTCTGTTTGAGCTAGTGGAATCTCAAAGGTATGGTGATATTTTCTTTTGTACCAAAATGTTATTTGTATGTTAATAAATAAAGTTGCCTGGGGGTCAGAGCTATTAGCAAGCCATAGGAAAGCAGGGCAGTGGTGGTGTACACTTGTGATCACAGCACTTGGTAGACAGAGCTAGGTAAGTCTCTGTGTGTTCAGGGATACAGCCAGCATTGGATACACATGCCTTTAATCTCAATACCAACCATAGAACACCTGGAGGTCTATACAGACAGGCCGTGATGAGGCAGTCCTGTGGTTGGGTTTACAAACAATGAGAAGGCAGAACAGAGACTATATAAAGACTTTAACACAGGAAGTACCTCCTCCTTTGGAGAGGTAGGACCACTGCAGGAGGAAGGGTAAGGTTTTAGCTCTTAGCTCTGACCTCTTGGCTTTCTTCTTTGCATTGGTTCTGTGTTTCTTATTTATAAGACGGTTGGTTACATCTACACAAAGGTCCTTTTTTTCTTCCAAACACCATTCTTTCTCCTAATACCTGATCACTGTAGAACAATACCCAGACATTTACTGCTTGGCTCCTTAAATACTCACAGGGATGAGAGGAAATTTGTTCTATAGCCTCAAAGAAAGAGGAACTCAAAGGCCATGTTGAGTAATTTGCTCAGTGTTCCCAATCTGTACATCCCTACTCTTGCCCTTCCTTATCCTAGGAGTGTTTCTTATGAGACTGGGGTAAAAGCAGGTTCTAGGAGATCACAAAGGACTTTGTATGAGTAAAGATAAACCACCCCATCTTGCAGGATGAAATAGTTGCCAGCCTTGCCACAAGCCCTTTCCAGTGAACATACAGGGTGAGTCACCTACATACAGCACAGCACACAGAAGCCTGGGTTATGGTCACTGGTGACGAGTGTGTGCATACTTGCTCACCCCTGGCTCCTCATCTAGCAGGGCAGCTGGCTGGGCCACTTAGAGCTCCCTTCTGGAGCCAAGTCAGTGTGTTTCCTTCTTCTGGGCAGCAATTGGAAATGGATCAGGTCATGAGCATCTGCATGGCTGACCTACATGTAAATCTAAAAGACCAAATCCAGATAATTTGTGATGGTGTGTGGCATTTGGGGTACATTTTGTATATCAGAAGCATTTTCTTATCTATATTCCCTGGTCAATCTAGTGTTTTATATTATAATATGGATAATGTAGCTGGTTCTGATCTCTTTCTCAATTACTAAAATCCTGAAGACATAAAAGAATATGACATAGTTGTCTTTATTTTTTAATATCTAATAAATACACATAAGAACTTACAAAAAGCATAAGTATTTGAGCAAAAATATTGCATGGTCCTTTCTATAAATTTCTAGTGCCTCCAGAGAAAAGGGACATTTTTCTTGAAGAAACTAAGACAAAGTAATCAAGGGCACTAAAATTTAACTCTTGAGCTTGACAGCAAAAAGGGACACATGAAATGCAACATAACTCTTTTCAAAAACAAAGCATGGCCATTATTCAAAGAGACAGTGCCCTTCTTGGGAGGATCTCTAGATGGGTTTATTGCATGGAGTATTAAACAGGAGGTATGATACATCAGAAGAGAAGCAGCAAGCACAGCCCCAGAGCCACCTCCAGCATTCCTTCACACCAATACCAGGGCTGTGGTGCTGCAGTGAGACGCTAAGAGACATTTCTCCCTGAAACAAAGAGACACTGTGATCTGAGGCCTTACTTCCTTGACATCTCACCTGATATGCACAGGGATACCTCAGAGGGGCAGCTGGCCAGTAAGTCCATTTCATTCTGTCAAATACTGGGGACCTCAGTCCTACCCTGGCAAAATCAGTTCATGATGGGACTTTCTATGGAATGAATGTCTGCCATGTGGACCACTCAGGAGGATGAAGAAAACTTTGAGGGAATTGTTGTGAAATGTGAGTTCCTGGGAATGCCAGAGATGCCCTGGAGGTGTGTGTGGATTTGCAACAGCTTCAAAACTGGGACAGGCAAAATGAGCTCTATGGTTCAGCTGAAGGTTGACTGGTCCTTTTGATAAGAGGAAGTTGAAAGGAAGCCTAAGTGGAAGAAGTGTGTTTATAAATATGTATGTGCCTATTTTGAATGTTGAGGCGAGACAGTCAAATGTATGGGGAAGTCCCATGGGAGACTTGTGATGGCATGCACATTTTATTTCTTTTGGCTCTTGTGTAAAAGGGGAACTATAAGAGAAAAGTACTTACTTAATATATAGAAATGTGTTAAAGCTGCATATGGATGTCCAAAAACATGCCAACAACTACAATGGATCAATGAACTTCCTATATTAAAGTCACAAAGTATTATCTGAATGTGGTTTTTTCCCATAAATTAAATTAATCCTATAAATTAAGATGGTAAGATTTACGGGAGGACATCTGGGTTTACATGTTCAGATTTCTTCTAACTGGGTGTACAGCCCTGTGTGAATTGTAGTCTCTCTACAATTTGTTTTTTCATCTGCGGGATGGGGCTATAATGACCCTTAGTATTTTTGAAGGCTAGAGGAGATTGCGTTGGAAGTTTTCCTTATATACTGGTAAGTTGTTGTGGGTCTATAAAAGCTAGATACTCCTCCAGCTCTTGTAGTGCCAGCTGTACATACAAGAAAAACTTATGAAGGGTTCATTTTCTCTTCAACTATTAATAAAAATTCACTTTTTTTCTTTGGCATTGTATTAAAGTTTAATCCCCTATGACATAGAAATAAAGTATTTCCTTCAATGAGCTCTAGCCACACCAGGATGTGAAGGGGGTGGATAAAGGTTAGTGGTTGCTGGATATGGAGAACCCAGTACAGAAGGTATGCTGTGATCAGTCCCAGCATCAGAGTGCTTTTAGGAATACGAAGAAGCAGTGTGCTCCCTAACACGTGTCCAGGCATAGACAGCACAGTGAGGAATGTGTTTGCAAGGACTTGGAGAAATCTTAGACATTACAAATTAGCATATGCATTTGTGTTATAAAATGGAAAGGCAGAAGCCAAAACCTCAGCTTGGCTGTCAGCTTCAATATTGCACTATTCAGTCACGGTCTACACTTGGGTACATCTCTTCACCACCCTGGCATTCATATTGTGTGCAGTTTTCTTGGGATTCTACTCCAGAATTACTGAACCTTTGATATGGGCTGACAATTCTCACTTTAGTGAGAACCTAATGCACTAAATTGGAGGGATGGGTTCCCCAAACCTTGGCATTATTAATTGTAAGTTCAAAGGTTCCCCAAATAATTCAGATTAATAAGTATATCAAAAAAGAGCCTTACTCTGGAGCCTGACCTGTATCAAAATCTGAAACTTGAGCTCTTATATTAAACTACAAATAAATGCTTCCATACAACAAACCTGTTTGATGAAAAAAATTATTATGCATATTGTATAAAATTACCTTCAAGCTATGTATATCAAGTATTCATGAAACCTAAATGAAGTTCAACTTTGAACTTGGGTACTATCCCCAAAATATCCCATTAAATACATTCATATATTCTAAGATTCAAAATCTGTTTCTGGTAAGGTCTAGTAACTTAGTAATAAAAGTAATTTAGTCACTCTTTCCTTCTAAGTTGTTAAAGGAATAAAAATTACTATACATGTTAGTTTAAAAAGGTGTTTTAGGAAACATTTCTCTATGGGTCCCTGAAAATTATCAAAGACAAGGCAGATATTCTAGGTCCCTGGAGCTTGATGAGGGGTATCAACACTCCACTCAGGGAATTAACTGGAAACTTTACAGAACACTATGAGGTTTTCTGAGGAAAACAGAGTTGGTGAAGGAGATCAGAGAAATCTCTGGAGAGGATTTCGGGGGATGTGGGAGAGATGGACTATAGAGTGGAGACTATTTTCTATTGGTCTAGAGAAGCCAGGAAGGACTTCTCTGGAGCCAGAAGGATCCAAAAGCCTGGAAGGACTCAGTAACTGTGGGAGTCCAGGCAGATACTGTACACCACTGAAAACCCATCGGGATTGGGAAATGAAGATGGACATGTCACCATAGTGTGGGAGGAAGATTTCTGTCCTCTGGTTATGCAAACACTAATTCATACTCAGCTATAAGGGGACTTGGCAGAAGCAATCAGTTACTAGCTGACCTTAAAGGGGAGTGATTATCCTGATTTATCACATGGGCACTGAAAAGCAGAAGAGGAAGGCAAAAGAGCTTATGAAGAGAAGAAAAAGCAGAAGTCAGAGAGCCCATGAAGAGATGACAAAGAGGAAGACAGAGTTAGGGGCAGGAGGTAGAAACAAAACCAGGAAAGCTCAAAATACAAGATGAATTTGCCCTGGTCTTGCTGGGTTTGAGGGTATAGACAGAAGGTAACGAGCCTAACAAGGTGTCTAGAGCAATCTTCCTAATGCTATGACCCTTTAATACAGTTCCTCATGTTGTGGTAATCCCCCAATCATAAAATTATTTTTGTTGCTACTTTATAGCTCTAATTTTGCCACTGTTATGAATTGTCATGTAAATATCTGCATTTTCCGGGGGGGGGGGGGGGCTTAGGGTCACCACCCACAGGTTGAGAAACACTGATCTAAAGGCTTAGCAGGAATCCTGGCTGCCCACAGGGAAACTGTGATCTTGGTCTTACCTCTGCTAGAATTAAGATCAGCAACAGTTTGAATGAAATGGAAAGTATATTTTCCCCAGAGCCTTCCAGAAGGAGCTTCAGCTTTCAGTCTTGTGAAAACTAGAGCAGGGAAACCATGGGGGAGGGGCAACTGGACTTTTGAGCTGAGGAGCTGTAAGATGATGATGAGTACACGCTCTTAAATTAATGGTGCACACATTAAAAGGGAAGGATGGACTGACACTCTTCCAGTGGCCTTATTCTACCACTACTTCCCTGATGTGACACGCTGGCACTTCACACCTTCTGAGGCTTCGTGGAAGCCATGGTGATATGTACCTGCACCAGCTGCCAAAGCTGTTCTGCACAAGTATTCTGGCCCCTGCATGCTGCTGCCGAACCCTGTCTCCTCTCTCATGTCAACCAGGATCTCATTCTTGGTCCTCAGGCCTTAGTTCTTCCCAGTGTTTCTCTCCTGGACCAGTGCAGCAGACTCCACGCGATAGCCCACTTCCTGGAACGGCCCACCCTTAGTCTACCTCTGGTTTATTTGGTGTTAAGTATACACAGAAAAAAGAAAGAGTTATAAGCAGCGGTTCCCAACCTGTGGGTCACGACCCCTTTAAGGCAAGAACCCATTCACAGGGGTCATCTAAGACCACGAGAAAACACAGATATTTATATTACAATTCATAACAGTAGAAGAGTTATGAAGTAGCAGTGGAAATAATTTTATGGTTGGGGGTCACCACAACATGGAGAACTGTACTAAAGAGTCATAGCATCAGGAAGGTTGAGAACCATTGGTTATAAGAAAGAAAACTGATTCTGTAACAAATTGAAAACAGAACAGAATGAGTGAGAAAACATCCAAAGCCTTAATACTTCAGTTTTATTCTACCTCAAAGAATGTGGGGGCTGGAGAGATGGCTCAGTGGTTAAGATCACTGGCTATTTTTCTAGAGGACCTGGGTTCAATTCCCAGCAACCACAAGGCAGCTCAAAACTGTCTGTGACTCCAGTTCCAGGAGATCCAACACCCTCACACAGACATACATGCATGAAAACACACCAATGCACATAAAATAAGTAATTTTTTTTTTAAAAAAAAAGAATGTTTGGGTACAAATTTGAATTGAATGGATTCTAATCCCAAGTTTCCTATTTTCTCCACTGGGTAAACTGCTTACATTGTTCTTCGATCCTTAGTTTATCTGTCTGTTTCAATTGTCAATATTATCTCAAAGGGATATTGTAAAGACTGGCAAGGATACGAATATAAGACCCACCACAGTGCCTGGAGCATGAGGCCCCTAAGAAATGGGCCTTATTGAAAAAAACACCTTAAATTAACCACTTCAGTAAGTAATAGATTATCTGAAAGCCAGTTCAGTAATACTGAGGATATTAATATTTGTCACAGGATTTGATTTTTTTATAAGTAAAAACAAAGTGCAAATGTCTGAATAGAACAGTGTTAAATAACAACAAAATTTAGCATGTTTAAGGCTGCTCCAAGCCTTAACATGAGTCACTTGCAAACTGCTTTGATTGGCTCAGGAGATTCCAGCTCCATCCTTCATCTCCCCATCCCAAGAAGTTATGAGGCCCTGGCTTTTCCCAAGTTCTTGCAAATTCTTAGCTGAGCCTCTAACAAAGCAGTCTTTAACGCGGTCACTCTGGCTGGGCTCTAGGCCTCTGCTGAACCTCCAGGGACTACCTAAGCTCCTCTGGCTGGGCTCGGGCCTCTGCTGAGCCTCCAGAGACTAAGCTTTTGTACAGCTTCTTTCCTGACTCAACAGCCCCTGGAACAGCACCTAACTTCCCACAGTTTGAGCAGGGAATGGTTGATGGTACCATACAGTTCAGTAGAGAACTAGAATATAATTCCTGCTCAAGCTTGTGTAGTATTCCAAATTGAAGCAGAAGAAATACAGTGCAACCAACAGTGAATGCTGTGTGTCTGCATTCATGGCCGGTTATGTCTCTGAGTCCATTTGCTGCTCTGAATGAGTGTTTCAGGAAAACAATTTAAGCAAACACCTTACATTACCGCCATCTAAACAAAGGTTATACCAATTTGAGCCTAAAAACCAGTCATATACAGGGAGGAAAAGACTTTCAGAATAACTATTGCAGTAGCCATTGTGTGGGGTCTAGATCTGCATTTCCTGTTGTGTGGTTGAGAAAACTGTAGGCCAGAACCTAAGGGTAGAGAACATCCATGTCCAGATCCATAGGAAATGCATATCTTGTGACACACTAAGACATTACCAACTTCTCTAGCTAGTTTTATGGCTGGAGACCTCAGTGGCTGTTCCTGTCAGTTCTGGGGCTAAGGTGTGGATCTACATACAGCTGGCCATTCAAGGTTCGACATTTACATATGGAATCCCCTACCAGGGGCCATTAAGCAGGCACTAGAGATTTAGACTCACTGGTTGTGAACCCATGGTATGCCTACTGTTAAGCAAGCATTTCTTATTTGAAAATGACCCTGGAAAGAAGCCTGGGCTACTTACTCCAGCTTCACTTTGAGCAGACTGTCCTCAAACAATGGACCTGCCACTGTCACATGCTAATGTATCTTCAAGTTAAGATGCAAATATTGGTGCAATTTCAAACTATGTACTCTCCATATCTTCAGTGATGAACAAATCTCTCAACCCTCCATTCGGAATAAAAACAAAAACAAACACGCAACGAAATAGCAAAACCAGGCTCCCACATAATGAAATCACTCCTTATGATGCTCAGTTACATCTATCTTTGCATATGTCCATCCTGTTTCTTTACTTTTAAAGCAAGCATTGCTTTTCTTCTCCTCCTCCCTCTCCTCCTCTCTTCTTTTGAGCTGGCCTTGAATTCCTTATGAAGCAGAGGATGACCTTGCATTCCTGATCCTCCTCCTCCCCCTTCCTACCTCTGAGATTATAGGTACATACCACCATACTTGGTAAAAGCAAGAATTTCTTTTATTTTATAAGGAACTGTAGAATCACTAGTTTTCACAATATTGCTATTAACTAGCTTCTGTTTCTTTTAGATGTGGTGGTATTGTGTTCCCCAAAATATTGTGTATGCTAATAAACTTATCTGGGGTCAGAGAACAGGACAGCCACAATATTAAACATGAGGATAGGCAGTGGTAGCATATGCCTTTAATCCTAGCATTCCAGAGACAGAAATCTCTGGATTTCTGTGAGTTCAAGGCCACATTGGAAACGGCCAGGTGTGGTGACCCACACCTTTAATCCCAGAAAGCCAGCCTTTAATCCCAGGGAGTGGTGGTAGAAAGGAGAAAGGTATATAAGGCGTGAGGACCAGAAACTAGAGGCATTTGCCCTGGAGAGGCATTTGCCCTGGAGAGGCATTTGGCCTGGAGAAGCATTGGCCTGGTTAAGCATTCAGGCTTCTAGCAGCAGTTCAGCTGAGAGTCATTCGGATATGAGGACATAGAGGCTTCCAGTCTGAGGAAGCAAGACCAGCTGAGGATCCGGCAAGGTGAGATAGCTGTGGTTCGTTCTGTCTCTCTGACCTTCCAGTGTTCGCCCCAATAACTGGCCTCAGGTTTGATTTTATTAATAAGAACTTCTAAGATTCATGCTACATTTAGATAATGAATAAGTCAGCTCTAACCATTCTCCTTTACTTATTAAATAAAAAGAAGAAAGGGGTAAGTAAGTTTCTACTTTCTCCAGATTAAATTACCAAATCCCACCCCCACCCCAGCCTCTTTTCAACTGAGTATTGCAGGATAACTGTACATATCATCAAAGGAAAGAGGAAACAGCTAGTTCCATGGCAGGGAGATAAGTGTTGCCAGAAGGCAAAGAAAATGATGTTTCTGGGCACAACGGGATGATACCTGGTTCCCGTCCTGCTCTTAACTTGTGAGCACAGGCACTGAAGTAGAAGAGAAACATGTAACCAGGACCAACAAGTCCTTCTGTAACCCGAGCAGCGAGGCTAAGAAGGAGGGCTCAACCATCACGAAGAAGAGGCAGGCTCAGAGCTGAACTCAAGGACCATGGTTAGTGTAGAAATGGGAGGATGATTGACAGGGTTGGTGACAAGGACTAGGCTGTGTATGATCAAACCTAATGTACTGATGTGGACTCCCTTTTTATGGCTCTCAGGGCCCTTTGCAAAGTCCAGCACTGTGCATAGGGCCCTTTGTGGGAGTCCATGAACCCTAAAAAATTCTAGCATTCACACTTCCATTAAAACTTTACTCCTCCTTGACACTCTGACCTGGAGAAACTCACTGCTCCTCCTCACTTGCCAAAGAAAGACTGCAACAACTGTTGGACCCCAAGGCAATCATTTGGTGCAGGGGACTGACCTATAAGTAAATAAGCCACTCCCACTGTGTTCTTCTAATAGGGTAAGTTTCAAACACATGCTCAGTCTTACGACAGCCCGGATTTTCTTTTAGCCTTCGTGGTTTTCGATGCCAGTTTTGTTTCCACTATTGCAGTTTTAGTTGTCTTGTGGTCATGGTCACTTCCCTTTTCTTCCATTTAGTTTTCCCTTCCTCCTACCTTATTCTCAAATGTAAACATATGTAATCTATACATTTGGTGTGGGTACGGAGGTCAGAGAACAAACTGCAGGAGTCAGTTTTCTCCTTCCACTGTGTGAGTCCAGGGGGTTGAATTCAGGCTGTCAGGCTTGCAGCTTTGCTCAGGGAGCAATCTCCCCAGCCCCTTTCCTCATCCTTCCTCTAAGTTTTGGCTCTATTTCATGGAAATGAAAATAAAACAACACAAAACAGATAAACAAACTGTGTGTGTCAAGATGATGAATAACGTTTAAGAGGCCTTTGCTGCATGCTCAAAGTGTCATTTCTTGCTCCTACTATGCCATATTTTTCCTATGGGGCTACCTTTAAGGGAGCATATGTATGAATTTCCTAGAATGTACTCTCGGCCTCATTAACTGTGTACGTGGATTTGTCACTTCCTATTTACAGGCAAGTCCTAGTTTAACAGTGTACAAAGACTTTCTTTGCATGTCTTTTTAGTATTGAGGTAGACCACCACTGCCTGGCACACAGATGAAACTAACCCTTCCGCCAAACTCATGGAACTACCATAGCTCTGCAAAGGAAGAAAGAGATAGTGACTGGTAGAGAGACTTGACCCCATCTGCTGATGGTCTGTTCATTCTGCCTTTCCTTAACATCAGTAGTATCCTGAGGGTGGGGATCCTGTCTAGTTACTTCCATACCTGCTACCAATTATAACAAAGATATTACTAAGTGCACTATAATCACAGCATATTTTAATTTACCTGGACATTATTAGCAATATTAACTAATCATCTGTACAGCTAGAACCAGAAACAAGACAATAATTTGCTATTAGCAAATTGTTCATTTGCTATTTTTCCCTGTAATGATACATGGCCTATTTATTATCTCCATGTACCAATAAATTACTATTAAGTACATATTCAGTACTTACTATGTGCCCAGAGAAAACATTCTGGAGCCCAAAGAACAAACTCCCTGTGGTTCTGATCTTAACAGTGTTGTCCTGACAATACTAGCTGCTATTAGCATGTTGCCAAACACTTCTCCCTACCCCTTTAAACCTGCTCCACAAACATAGGAATTATTGCACCTTGTATTGGTAACAGCACTTGGCACTCACTAATTAATTAATTAAATTTGTGTGCATGGTATTTGTGTACCAGTATGAGCAGATGCATGCTGAGGCCAAAGGATGAAATCAAGCTCAAGTCTCCTGCTCTCTTGCTCTCTGTCTTGAGGCAGAGTCTCAGTGAATGTACATCCAGGCTAGTAGACAGCAGGTGCCAGGGATCTCTGTGTCTCTATGCCCTACAGCTCTGGGGTTGCAGCCTTGCCGATGGTCACACCTGGCTTTTTAAAACTATGTTGATGCTGTGGATCTCAACTCAATCCATAAGCTTTCGGTATTTTATTTTATTGCAACAAGTGTGTGTGGACAATCAATGTTTTGGGAATGAATGTCTGAGGTATAGGACTGGCAAATGGATAAAGCACACAGTAGTAATGTGGTCTCTGCCTAGCATATAAGCTAGGGGAAAACAGTGCAGATTCAGGCAGAAGGATAGAACATAATTACAGAGGAATGTCAGGGGTGGGAAGCTTTGTTCTGATGTTATTCAAAACTGAACTGAAGAGAGAACATGTTGGGCATTTAGTCAGAATAGACTTCCTTCCATTTTGTCTAGGTCCTCTGTTTTCCTTGCATTGTTGTGATATAACTTCCTATAATGATAACTGTTACATGCTGAGCCCAACCAAGGACAGTTATAGAGGGAAAGTGCTGTTAAGAAACATCAAACAACGCAAGAGGTGTGTTTATAGAACAGTAAAACTCTTGCAAAAGCAAGTATACCAGGATTTATGGATATAACTGGGCCTGTGTTTCACTGTGAGAAGACCCTTGGCTGAGCACATGCTTACTCATCTAATGCGATGGGATCCCTCAGAACACCCCACTGACTCCTGGAAGTACTCTGCATCTGGCCAAGCCGATTACAATATTCTACCACTGGTAATTCTTAGGTCTTTAGATGCCAGGACTGATTTTAAGAAACAGATAAAAAGATCACCATGAACCATGATGTATGACAGTATGGCAATTTTGGTAAGGGCAGTGCGGCCAGTCTGTATCACTCCAGAGCCATGATGGTTTTACCATGTGTCCTGGCTCTGTTTTAGAGCGATCTCAGGAACTGGTAAAAAAAAATCTTGAACATCTTTAACTGTATTTGGCTTCAGGCATTTATTTGTCTCTCTTGCTAAGACTTTCATGTTCTTTTTACTTGTATAACTTGTGTTCCTTCCAACCCATCAGTTCGCATGCATTGATCATCAGAAAGCAAAGAGTATAGCTGTACCCGCCTTGGATATTTCTCCTCTGCCTCCACACCTGAATGGAGATGCCCAGCTCACTGTTTATTTCATAGACTTACTTCCTGGATTCTAGACAAACACACTCTTGACATGTCCAGTTTCCTTGTTTATTCATGATTTTCTTTTATAAGCAGAAGTAAATTGTGTGGCCAACTATGTAATAAAAATAAGGCTCTGAACTTCATGGCGGTATCATAAAACTATTTAGAATAATATTAATGAACCTATCCACAAACCTTCACTTCTTGAAGCCAGTAGGCCTAATCATTGTTAACTCTGCCTCCTGCACACGTGTGGCATTTGCTCACAGTCTCCGTTCTCATTTCCCATTTGACTTTCCTTATACTCCATTTCCTAGAATTGGCATTCACGGCTTCTTATCTGGCCGCTTAGAATTGAAGGTCACTCTTCATCTCTAGATTTCACTTGTTTCATCCATCTCCAGGCCTGGCTCTCAACGTTCTCAATAGCCAGACTTCTGACAACCACCCGATTCTGCCTGGCTTCTGAAGTGCTATACCTCACTCAGATGGGTGTGAGCTTGCCCATCAAGTTCCCCTTGGGCTCTCCAGGAGAGCCCACAATCTCTATATTGAAAGTAGTCTTAAAGATCCTTAAGAGTTGACTCCATCTCCCAATATAAGTTATTAATTATATTTTTAATTAATGTTTAATCTGAAATTATGAAAATTTGCTATAGGCTCTGAACAGCCATGGCTCCCAGGCTAGTCAATATGCAGCAATGGCAAGTGGGACCAAGGGTAGCAATATTTACCCCTGAGGTACCAGGTGGCCTAGAGACAGAGATGGAAAACATGACTACAATCAATGTAAATGCAAACATGACACAGGCAGGACTTTCAGCCACACCAGGGCACAAAGAGGCAGCAGTAGCTGAATACAGGAAATACTAGTTTGAAGGTACTCCCCGAGTTGGCTCAGAAACAGCAATGGCCAACAGATCTTCCCTGCGAGCAGCCCCAACCTGACTACAGCAAGACAACTGAGAAAAACCAGTGTCTCTGGCCTGTTTTCCTTAACTGTTCTCTCTTTTCCTTTCTCCTCACTTTGTTTCTTCCAAACTTTGCAACTCTTTGGCTGGCCTTCACCTTCGTGCATGGACTGGCTTTCACTTACCATGCCCTTTAGAGTCAGATCTGCTAAGGGAGATCGGTTGCCATGGAAATCTGGCCAAACATGTAAATCAACAGTGAGGAAACCCACAGGCTGAGCCTTCTTAATCAGATCCAGGTGATTGTTCAAATATGCATATATACTCTGGCATCTGGAAGAGAAGTGGATTTTGATTTTAAAAGGGAATAGGGCTGAAGAGCAAATTATTCTGCAGAAAGAAACCACTTGCACTTCCATGTCAGACCCAGGAAAGCAAACAGGCTCCCAAAAGCTTCAGCAAATCAGCTCCTCTTGTACAAAACTAGCCAATGTACTCTCAAATCGCATTGTCCTCACCATGCCAGGGCACCATGTAGAAAGGGGAAAGGCTTAGAGTCAGGAAACCTGGTCAGACACTGGCTTCCCTCCTGGTAGCTGTATGAGCATGAGACAGTTATTCAAAGTTCTGGAACTACCCTCTTCTCATCTGTAGAAACATCTCACAATCCTTGTCCAACTTACCTCATAGGGTTATTATGAAGATCAAAGACCATGTATTTAAACATACAGCATGCTGTAAACTGTAGCATAATATCATACATATGCAAAGGATTTATTAAAATCTGTTCCCTAATTATAGTAATAATGATGACCTGACAAATAGAGATAAATATATGCTCCTGGATTCAATGAGTGAGTATCATACACACAGTTAGGATCAAGATTGAGACATGTGATTCTAAACCATGACCTTGAAATGCTGTTGTGCAGGCCTCCCCTCTTCTTACGTTTTAGTTCATTGATGTACAGAATGATGGAGCTAGGACAACCCCCTTAGTCACTGACATTATTCAGGTCAAAAGATGACGGGCTTGGGAGTGAAGACGATGCTAATTTCAGATCTTATTATTTGTCCTGGCTAGGTAGCATGCTTTAGCCTCTCTGAACTTGTATTTCCCCATTCATAATATAAGTATACCAATACTTACTTCACCGGATAAAGACTTACTGCATATCACAAAGATAATAGTCCATTAGCTGGGGATCTTTGGAAAATGCTGCCTTCCAAAGTTCTGACCAACGATCCCAAAGATGGATCAGTGGTCGCTCTCTCTCCCACGTTTGTGGTTGCCTTGGGATTACAGCTTCAAAGGTTATAAAACACAGGGAATGTCCAAGGGAAATTAGCATCTAGAATACTTCTGTCAATATTTGTGATTTGCATTTTAAAATGCTTTAGAAGAAGAAGAAGAAATGATTTCTAGTTTTTCTGGATTTCTAATTCAGGTTTTGCAATGCCAGAAGTGGGATACCATGATATTTCTGTAGGTTTCTAAAAGAATCATAAAAAATAGTTCAAATTCTCTCTCTTTCTTCCTCTTTATCAGTGAAAACTTTTTTTTTTCAGTGCTGGGAAATCCAACCTAAGGTCTTGAGAATGCCAACTAAATGTTTTACCACTGAGCTATAAACCCAGGGTCAGTGAAATTCTTTTACTAAGTAAAAATTTTATATGGAATTCCAATGCAGAAAATGTAGGAACCCCGAACAGCTTGGTGTGTGCACACATGAGCACACAAACTGAGGAGTGTCTGTTTATAACAGCAGCAGAGCAGAGGGAGTCCTGCTGCCCAGTGAGCTCTTTGCTGCAACCCTTCTTGGCATCTGTAGTCTATGCCTCTCCTTCCGGCAGGAGGAATACATTATTAATGGAAAACCCAACCATGATTGGGGTAGCAACTACCATTCCTGGAGCATGCACCAAGCTTCCACTGTGGTCCAGGGAGGATGCATCACTGAGACCCTTTACAGAAGGAATCCTTAGTGCCAGAATAATAGGGCCAAGTCCACATGAAACCCTTTTGTGTGACTGAAGATGAAGCCATGAGCTTTCTGTATCTCAGCTCAGATACTTCTTACCCCACCCCACCCCCCAACCCTGTTGTGGAATATTCTATTTCAGTTTTAGGAAAGAGCTCTCTGAAGCATCCACAGAAGGGAAGGCTAGAACATATACACATGATCACATCCTGGCTTTCCATCGCCCAACTCTCCCTAGTCTGGCCCAACAGGAACCATATTTACAACAAAAGCCCCAAGAACAACCTTTCTCATCAGAAGCCAAGAGTCTGTACTATTCATATCCACTCTCCCTTTGGAAAGGCATCACAGCTCCTAGAGTATAAAAGTATATATAATTTTAAAGAAGTGAATGTCCATAAATCTTCTCATTCGGCCTTTCAAGGAATCTCAGAGAGGGTGTTTGGCTTCAGACATTTGGGTCAATAAGAATCTATATGCCTAATTACTATTGATTTGTCATTGTCTCATTTACTGAGGGTCTTTGCAAACAGTGAGATTCATTTAGCGTGCACATATACGGCCACTCATACACTAATGAGATCCCTGGGGGATGGGGCATATGCTTAGCCCTCTGACTCCTAACCTCCTTGCAGCTGTGTGTTTATTCTTTGAATTCAGCTCTTCCCCTACATGCTTTTTCAATTATACCTTACCATGTGTGCTATCTGAGTATATCATTCAAAATGAAGTGCACTTGGAAGACATTAAAATAACTAATGCACATCATCATTCACATAATTTTAACCTTGCATGATGCTGTTTTTGGTTTTGACATTGTTTCATTTCATATGTTTTATCAATTCTTTCTCAAATAACCGTCTGCTCTCTTCCAAGCAGAGTAACTGTGATCCCAATTGGGTTGTTCTCCCTCCTACTCATGAATGCCAGGCTCATGTGTCCTGTCTCAGGGAGTCCCATTACGCATGACAAAGAAAATATAGTTTCAACAATCATAAAGTAACTTGGTTGGTGAGCAGGTACACTAAACCTAGCTGAATCCAGGCCACTCTTTTGCAATGGAAATCAATAGTCTCCACTTTGCAGGATGCTAGAAGATTCCATGCAGAGCCCTGAGCACTTTGGAATGTCAGGTGATTAACAAGTAGTTCACTCTCATTTGCCACCACAGGATTATATTTCCACTTGTATTGTTCATAATCTTAAATGCAGACAGTGTCTGAATCACTGCTCTCCCTCACCCCAAATCAATTCATCAGGTTCACAGGCTGCCCTTCGTCATTTGCTCTCTTCCTTCAGTCCCCAGCACACTCTGGTTTGGGATTTTCCTAACCCCTCTCCAGCTCAATCTCCTCTTCTGCAAGTCGCTTAAATATGTAAGTTCTGCCTTTGGTATCTTCTTTCTTGTTTATTATGATTATATTCACAAGCCCAAAATAAGAATATATGGGATAGCAATAATTAATAGTAATAAAATGTAATAATAAAAATAACAACAATAAGGAAATGATGCAAAGAAACAACCATGCTGTCAGTATCCAGGTCCTTATTTCTCGTGCATTTGTTCTTCCCAGTCTACTGAAACTCATTTTATCCCTTGACTCCTTCTTCATCATTTCTTCTCTTCCTTCAGTCTCCAGAACACTCTTTTTTTTTTTTTTAAATTTTACTAACCCCTCTGCAGCTCAGTCTTCTCTTTTGCTAGTCCCTTAAGTATCTAAGTTCTTCCAGAGACCTGCCCTTGGTATCTTTTTTCCTTGATTTATTCATTTACATCTCTGTTTTCTTTTATTACTCCAGTTATCATCTAGTGCTGATATAGACCAAATATATATCCTCGTCTCCTATCCATTATTGTCTTGTGATTTCCAGTAATCAACCACCCATCAACTGCTTCTAGAACATCCAAAGACAACTCCAGTAGAAATACCTAACATAACAAACACCTTTAACCTTTTCCTAGGATGTCATTCCTTCTTCTAAATACGTCTGCAACTAACAAACCTTTTAGCAGCTTAATTGGCCAAACTTCTCACCCCTCCAGGAGAGCTTTGGTTTCCAATTTTACCTCCAAACCTTGCCCCCTCCCGACAGGTTTTCTGCACTGCTTCCTGAGAGACTCTCTCTACAGCACAAGAGATGATACCTCCCACCCCACCTAAAACCTGAAGTGACTCCCTACTGTCTTCAGGACAAAGACAAACTTCCCTTGTGGCACAAGAGACCCTGCCATTAGGAGCTTTCTTCACCCTTGGCTGTATTGCAGGTACACTTCCCTTTCTTTATAGCCTGGCCCCTGTTCTTCTGTGTTCTTACCATGCAAAACTCCTTTTCATCCTCATCATCTGTACATCTAATCCTCTGTTTCTTTACTCTGCTTCCTTGCACCTAGAATCTGCTTGCCTTCCTTACCTGTCCCTCGGCAATCATCATTTCAGACTCACCTATGCTATCATCTCAAAGCCTTGTCTGAGCCCAGGACCCTTTTATTGTCTATGTTCCCATAGCTACCTGTGCTGAACACAACCTTTGAGCTCCCTTGCTGCCTTTTTCAATGAATCCTTATGTGAGGAAAGGCGGTGTGTGTGTGTGTGTGTGTGTGTGTGTGTGTGTGTGATCTTGGCATCCTCACGCACCCTCATCAGTGGACTTTCTGACTGAATCTAGACAGTCATAGCAGAGGAACAATGAATTTGAAGAAATTGATTCTCGGTGGGATTATGGGCTTAAGGAACCAATATGATCAAGAAATTGAGTTGTGTTAAATGAAATACCAGAAAAGCTAGGGAAAGTAGTTAAAAAGACAGAAAGGTCTTTAAGAAAAAGAGTTAGCAGAACAAAGACAGTCCTGAAGGACCTGCCACCAAAGGACTCCGTAAGAGGGACACTCACACAGTGACCTCTGCCAAAGGCACTCCAAACAAACTGGCGCTTCACTCAGTCCCTCCAGTCACCTCTGAGTTTCCTGAGGACACCCACACCTTACTTTCTTAAGCTTCCTTTGATCTAGAATCCCTTACCAATTCCCCTGTCTGTGTGCAAGAGAGCAGCCAGGGTAATATTTGTAAAAGGCAAATCTCATCATATGTCTCCTCTAAATGCAAACCTTGGGGCAAGAATGTGGTTCAGTGCTCACTATGTATTTTATAGGTACACGGCTTGGGTTCAAGTTCTAGAACCCCAAGGTCAAAGCCAAAAAATAAACCTGTGAATAAAATCCAGTGTCTTTTCACTGATCTAGGATGACTGGCATGGTGTGTGGCATGGTGACTGGCAACTTCCATTTCACATGTGACACCCTCCCTCCTACTTGTGTGCAGCTACAAGACCTTTACAGCGTTTTCTGAGCCTGCCAAGCTGGCTGCTGCATAAGACTTGAAATTTGCTAGTCTTTCTATTTGGAGAGAACATTCTAATAACATCATAGTTTTTTCTGTCCCTTTCTTTAAGTTCCCACTGCAAGGACAGTGTCTCCTGCTGCCCCAGTACCCTTTGATCTACATTTCCTGAGTTACCACAATTTTGTTTCACTTAGAAATTATCAGTTTCAGACTACATGTGTATGTGTTTATGCATTTGTTATAATATATGTAAATACACATGTGCACATATATATATAAATGTACATATATGTATATATAAAAAGCACATGTGAATATATATATATAAAATTTCTGGAAAAGCAAGTTTTTGTTTGTTTCTTCCCTGTTCTATCATAAATGTTCACAATATATGTTAGACCTAACACATCTAACCTTGGCTCAGGTGCCAACCTTGATGTATCATGCCAACATCCTCTACACAAAGATCTGCTGTCATCAGAACTTCATTCTGATATATTTTTAGTTTAGCTTCTACAAGAAAATCAAGACAGAGAAAAAGAGCTGAAACTGCAATTGATGGTAAGCAATCTCTGTCTATGGGGTGAAATACCTGGATATCTGGTCCCATAGTAAGAAAGATCCTGGTTGCCAGGTACATGTATGAGCACATTGGGTTTGTTTACTTAATTTATAAGCTCACAAGACATTTCTATTCAGACATGGGGCCTAAAGGGATTATGGTAGATCAAGAGGATCTGTTTATCTTACATTTGTTTATCTATACTTGTTCCCAGAATTTCAAACAGGATTTGCTGAAGCTAAGCTATGAGGGGAGGTGATACACTTTATGTCTTTAGAAGGCCCCAAGTGGCAGCACAGAGGCCTATGGATTGTCCTCCTTTGTGAAAAGTCAACTTTATTTTAACAGAGTTCTGTATATTTCATTCTAAGACCTGAAATATAAGAATGTTGTACCAAATAGATCTGGTAAAGGTGAAAGAAATAGGAAGGTGGAAGAGAACTAATTTTATTCAATAAATATGTATGAGAGACATCAAAATACAGAAAGAGATGAAGTCAAGAGCATAGTTGGGACTACTTTGGAAGAGACAGCAAAACAGTAAAAGATTGCCAAAAAACTAGCTGTGATGAATACTAATGTCGTTGGGGGAGGTGGGGAGAAGCCCATGAACTTGGAAAGGAGGAAGAGTCAGAAATACAAGAAACAACATCTTGGAATGTTAGGTACAGGCATGGCAAAGGGAGAAGGGAATGATCCCTGATGTCACCTGCTGTGGCAAATGTGAGAAGTGAGTCTGCAATGGTTCTTGTGGATATAGCAAAGCTTAAGTCACCAAAAAATGTTAATGTCAAAAGTTTCAGGAAGTTGAATGTGACAGAGTTCAAACTAGAATAAGTGAAGAAGGAGAAGAAAATGACTAAACGCAGACCAAGAGTGCAGGCCAAGTGCTGGAGAAGCTTAGCGTTACAGAGAAGGGAGAACAGGGAGGTGCCGAGAGGTGCTCTGCAGTTCAAGAGTGAAGTACAGGCCTCACTCTCGGCTGAATTCTATGAATTCCTGCTTCTGGACTACTCGCTGGTGCTGAGGCTCCAAGACTGCACTCTAACTACAATGTTTTCCTTTTATATTTGCAGCACAAACTGAAATGGGATTCTTCTATAGAATGATACAGAAGTTATACTTTATTGTGAACTAATTATTATTTAGTTTAATCTAATTACTCTGTAAATTTATATTGAGTGTTAAATATTTACACATTGATATCCTTGAGGTCTGATTGAATATTACAACACATGTAAGTAAATTAAGCAGGTCAGTACTGTTGTGGTTTTATGAGTTCATAATGGTGTCATGGAAAGACATTTGTGGCTGGATTGGCCTAAGAACCACTATCTTTAATCCCAGGTCTAGCGTTCTTGCAATCTCACACACCTGTCATGAGAAGGTAAACCAGCCACTGCTTACTGGCATCTGGGAATGACTGCCACTGAATTTCTTTTCTTCTCATCAGAGAGTAAAAGATCAAATTGTCATTGTCATAATTCAGTGTAAATCCCTTGCTAAGGATATCACCTCCCTAAAGTCAAAGTAATTTCTCAAAGGTGTCTGGGGGCTAATCTTCCAATTCTATCCCATAATAATGTACAGTTGGTATTTTAATCAGATCTGAACTCCAAATATGGTGCTTTCTTTTTGAGGGGACAATTAATGGTTTATGAATGCTGGACTGTTGGAGTCCTTCAGGAATGTGATGAAAATTATGACCTCTATTCACAAAAAATCATGCACATTTCATCACCAAAACCTGGTACACAGTTCCAAAGGTTCATCACTGATTTGAAGCTAGGAATTTTTGCTCCAGGTTATACCATGCCTAAGCCAATAAAAGCACCAGTTGATGAGTGTGCATGGTATAAGCCTTATCAGTAGTCATGGCATTACCACAACTCCTGGGGGAAGGCTTAGTAATACATCCCCCTTTTCTATACTCTGGAAGCACACTGCTGAGATAGAGTGTAGCATGTATTGCATTTGACTCTGCATGGGCTAGCCTCTCTGTTAGAATGTAAGCCCCCAGTGGAGTGAAAATGTCTAACAAAGAATATCAACAATAATTCCTATCACTAGCCTTGTTATTTACTGAATTTCTACCACAACTTTACACTTGCCACTCTATGTCAGCCACCACTCTATCACTTCTAGTTTTCTCTATAGCCATATGATGTATTTACAATTGTTATTTCTACTCACAGGGAGATATTGACCTCAGTACCTACAAGGAGATCAAATCAACTGCCCAGGTCCATACAGTTAGTAAGAGACTCATGCAGTTTTGTTTCCACAGTCTGTGATCTTACTTGCTGTGTTAGACTTCCTTCTTGCTTGGTAGTAGGCATTATTATCATGTCATACATTTACATTTTTAATCTTTTTATTTCAATTCATTTCATATTTATACAAAAATTGCAAAAATGGTAGACATCTAAGATTCATCATCTAAGGTACTAACATGAATAACAATGAATAACTTCTAACTAACATACAACATTTGAACTTTGAGTACCTGTTGGCTTGTTTACTAGTTTTTTTGAGACAAGGGTCTTTCTCCATAGGTCAGGCTGGCTTGCAACTCATGGCAGTCCTCATGCCTCAGCCTAAGTACTAGGATAGCAACAGGGAATTACCAAACCAAGTCTGGCATGTGAATTTTGATACCAATATCCTAAGCATCCTTTCATTAGCTGTGATAATCTTGGCTCCATTAACCACTGTGCACTTACTTATTTGCTCAATTAGAGTATGTACATAAGAGTTTTCAGAATGGTAACACATACACATGAAAAACAAACTTAGAGTTTAGAAGTTTAATGTTTATGCAATTGTTTCTATCTTTAGCTATTGCATAATACTGCCAAAATATTATTTGCCAAGAATTACTTTGCTCACTCTTTTATTTTTTGACCCTTTTTAGTAGTATAGGTAAGCTATTCCTTTGTAATACAGAAGGCATGGTTTTTCTATTTAGATTTCATTTCATCCACTCTACCAAAAGTACCCATCCTGCTATTTATCTGTCTATCTATCTATCTATCTATCTATCTGTCTGTCTGTCTGTCTGTCTGTCTGTCTATCTATCTATTATCTATTCATCTATCATCTATCTATCTATCTATCATCTATCTATCTATCATCTTATCTATCTAATTATTATCTATCTGTATATCTAATCAACCATCTATCAACTACCTATCATTTACATTTCTTTCTTCTAAATATGTTATGGCACTATGAGGCCTCCCCATGGTTCTGTGAGAAAGATTTATATAAAAACATATATTCAGAGGTGTTCTCTTTTACCATCCTGCTCATAATCCCATTTTTTCCATCCCCTTCCTATACATCCTCTATGAGCAACCAATCTTGTTGTTTGCTAACTTAATTTTCCTGTAGTTCTTATGCACAATGAGTAGGTACATGTAGATTTTCTTGTACTCCTTTGCACTCAATTTTATTTAATATATCTCAGAAGTCAATGCATATTAGTTACTATTTTTACTTTCACAGATGAAGTCAGAGGTTGAATCACTTGTTCAAGAGCACACATCTTACAAAGGTGTAAAGTTGGGGTGTGCACCCAAGAAGTCATGACTCCCAAATCCATGCATGGTCATCTCCCTCAGGGTTGCTCATCCACACAATCTGTGTGTGGGAGTAGTTTCTCTGATTTTTCTTAGATCGTTCTAAAACAAACTTAACAAATGTATTTTCAAAACCATCTGGATGATCATCTTAAGTACTGCCAAACATTTGCATTGTTCATAAGCTCTGAAAATCACACAACTTCTGAAAATGAATGTCACTCATGCATCCACATAGAAAGGCCATGGGGGGAACAGTTGGAGAAGTTACCTGGCTGTGGCCTTGGCTTGTAGTTCAGGAAAGGCAGCATGGCCCTGCACCATATGGTCTATCTAAAAAACACAAAAGATGTGGGTCAATTTCATAGTATCTCCATCCTTAAGGTACACACACACACACACACACACACACACACACACACACACACACATATATACATATATATATATACACACATATACAAACACATATACATATATACATACACAAACACAAACACACAGATACATACATATACACACATATATACATACATGCACACACACACACACACACACACATACCTGGTTTATTCAACTCTTGGTCCATGTAGACTTTAAGGACATTAAAAAAATGTCAGTTCTATACAGATATATCAATTCTTTCAGAAATTTAGTTTTTTGGTTTTTGTTTTTTTCAATGCAAGGCCCTTGGATTTATTAAACAAAATTTAGAAAGAAGAGCAGCAGCAGATGGGACACTTACTGCTGAGCTTAGCGGTAGTAGGTAGCACTGAGAAGGGCTGGGTCAGTCAGGTGGGTAGTGGGTAGGTATCTCGGTTGTTGAAAGCACTAACTGTCTCTTGATCACTTCATCTCTCCCTCCTAATCCCAGCTGCCACCTCTAAGCAGCGGAGAACCTACTGTGCCTTACTAACGCAATCCTTGACACAGGGAAAGAGTGAGAGTATAATGACCAAGTCCCAGCTAAGCACAGCTGAGGTGCCCCGACCTACCAAGAGACCCCACCCCCCCATCCCAAACTGAAAATTGTCACAGGGGAAAGCAGGACAATCCTGCAAAGACAGGAATGTCTGAATTGTACAGATCTAATCAGGAATACTATGTCTAGGGTTTAATTCCTCATCCCCCTGGTGGCTCTAAACAAAACATGGAATATGCCTGGGAACATCAATGCTTCTCAACACTTTTCTCTCCCTGCTAACTAATCCGTATATTTCTGAATGTTTACTTCAGTCTCCAGGAGTCTAAAACAACCATTTGGAAGGAATTATTTTCATTCAGTCTTAAACAGATTATTTTGGCCCCATGGAAATTGGCTGAGTGTTTTTCTTAAGAATTAGAGTTGTGAACAAAGGAAGCAAATTTATTTTGGAGACACAGAGGCCAGGCTCTGGTTCTGCTTCTCCCCATCTTCATTACTTAGGACCACTGAGGAGCTCTGAACCCCAACAGTCTCCTCTATCACCAGATTTGTTTTAAACAGGATTCCTAGGAAGGGAAGTGTGTCTGCTAGAACGCCAACAGTAATATAAACATCACCTAACATTCATCGACTCATTTCCTTCCATCAACACCAACCTAAGAATTATACACACATTATTTCATCTACTGCTTACAGAGCTCCAAGGAAGGTGCTGCTCTCTGTTACACAGATGAGAAAACTGGGGCTCAAAGACTTCAGTTAGGTAACTAACTTGTCTCAGGTCACAGGGAGTAGGTCACAGACCCAGGTCTTAAACTGTGGTTTCTAACATCTAATGTTCTTGTTGATAACTGCTATGCTGTATAGTTTAATAAACTTCTAGGTTGGATATAAGTTGGTAACTCCTATTGAGAACAATTTTGAGGAAATGTTTTAAAATAATACTAAAACTATGTTTCATTTCAATTTTGTTTTAAAAAATGCAGTTTTGAAGTACGTTCTTCCTCTTGGTTCAATTTTGTGTCACTGTGGTAAAGCATATCCTAGAACCTCAAAAAAAAAATCAAAATTCCCAACGTATCTTAACAGATAAGGCAAATCACTACATTTGATGTTAATTTTTATGGGAAGCACATTAGGAGTTCACAAAAAAATTTAAATAAACTTCCAGAAAGTCATGGAAGCTCTTATATGAATTTAATTAGTGTTTAATTGAATATTAAATGTACTAGAAAATGTGCTTAGATTGTGAGGGCACAGTAAAATGTATGCACAACATACACAAAAGTATAATAGTCCATGCACTGAGCTACCTACCAAGCCCTTGCTTTTAATTAGTTTGTTTTGTTTTCTTGTGATAGGGTTTCATTATGCAGCCCACACTGGACTTAATCTCATGATCTTCCTGCTTTATCTCCTCAAGGGGGCTATGATTATAGGCATGTGTTACTGTGCCAGTAAGTTTTTCAAATTTATTTTAGCTCTTTACTTATCTAGTTTCTTCTCCTTCTCCTCTTTCTCCTTCTTCTTCTTCCTCCTCCTCTTCCTTCTCCTCCTCCTCCTCCTCTTCCTCTTCCCTTCTGTCTCCTCCTTCTTGATTTTTCGAGACAGAGTTTCTCTTGTAGCACTAGCTGTCCTGGAACTCTCTGTAGAACAGGTTGACCTCAAACTCAGAGATCTTCCTGCCTCTGCCTCCTGAGTGCTGGAATTAAGGGCATTCGCCATCACTGCCTGGCATTACCTAGTTTTCTTACCCAGAAGGGAAAAAAACCCCAACAAACTTGGCTTTACTTCCACCCAAAATTCTCATGAAAATATGAATACAGGTGGCTGATGAAGGAAGGGAAAATCAATTTTCTCCAGGAATGGGTTAGCCCATTGTAATTGGCCAGTCCTAAACACATGTATACACAAATAACACTAATTTGGTTCAATAGGGCGTGTGTGTGTGTGTGTGTGTGTGTGTGTGTGTGTGTGTGTGAGAGAGAGAGAGAGAGAGAGAGAGAGAGAGAGAGAGAGAGAGAGAGAGAGAGAGAGAGAACAATACTTATAAAAGAAGAAATAATTCTTGTTGGGGGACATGTATGGAAAGAGTTGGAGGGGAAGGGGAGAGAGAAAGGGTGGGAATGATGTAAATAGTGGATTGTAGTTGTGGGTGATGGTTCATGGGAGTCTGTGGGAAGAAGACACAGGACATCTTAAGAAAGTCTTTAGCCTTCCAGCTGCAGGGGGACTCAGTCTCTACACCTGACTGAGACACCTTCCCTTAGTCAAGGGCGTTTTTATTGCTCTCCATATTTACAACTTTAGCAAGTTGATTTCCATATCCTCAAAACAACTGGGCCTCCAAAGGGACAAGGCCAAATGGAAATACTGGATTTAGGGATATTAGTTTGCCCGATTGTTCCCAAACAAGTTTTGCACAGCCTTTGTACCCTTGGTACACTCTCGGACCAGATTCACATAGATGGCAACACGAGAAAAAAAAGGCAACAATAAACAAAAGATGGATAAAGGCTAGGTGCTGGCACTCTGGAGCCAGACCAGGTATAGCCCAGTGGGAATTCTCCCATAGTGCATTCATGCAGGAAATCCTAAAAAGAAGAAAACATGCTGATTGAAAGAATTGTGGATTCAACACAATAGTCCCCTGGAAGGTATAAACATCACTGAAAGATGATGCTAACTACGTTTTGTTTTTCACAACTTTAATATTAGCTTTAAATAGAACAATTTTCATTAGTAAGTGAATAAATTCTGATTTAATTCAAAGTAGTTAGTTCCCTCACCAGCACTGGAGCTTTATGTATTTTAGTTGTTAATTAGCTCATTTATTTGTCAAACTAACATCTGATATATGGTTATTTTGTGCTGTTTATCATTTTAAGAGCAGGATACAAAGATAAATAAAAGCAATTTTTCTTACAAAGGGAGACATTATGTCAAAATTCAAATATAGTCTAGAGTGCTAATAGTTTTCACAGATTCTACCAACGTTAACTGAGTATTCCGAGCATAGTGAGTAAGCATAGGGTTCAGTGCAACTAAGACAGGTACAATTCCTTTTCTCAGGAAGATTATATCTATAGAAAGACATTAGTCAATATTGATGGCCCTCTCTCCCAGGAAAACCGCTGGCCATGCTGGACAGCGGGTCAGGTAAGCAATCTTCACTTTCCTTCCCATGCTGGAATTCCAGTTCCCCAGTCCTACCCTACCTTTGTAGCAGACCACATGCTGTCTTCTCTCCTTTCTCTCTGCCCCTATTGCCCTGGGACTACAAAGATCTTTTCCTACAGCCTTCCTCCCTCACCTCCTTCCTTTGACACTGGAAGGTCCCAAGGCACTCTCTCTCTGGATACCCAATGGCCTGGGAATCAGGAAAGTGATCTTGACTGTTCTTCCTGTCCTCCATTTCTAATTTCCTAGTCCAATCCCAGCCCGGTAGCAGAACACCTGTAGCATGCTGTCTTCCCTCTCTTCCCCCATTCCCTGAGGACTCCACAGATGCTCGTGGCAGACCCAGCTTTCCTCCCTCATATGGACCCTCTCAGTTCCCCCTCCTCTTATATCCCATCCCCATTCCTTCCTGTCAGCTCCCAATACCTAAAAACACCTTCTACCTGGGACATCAACTGACCACATATGGCAGGGACTCTGAAGTACTCCTTACTTAGAAACCCATATCTGGCACACTCTCTAAGATCAAGTGGGGGCAACTGAAACCAAGGAAGGGAAAACCCAACTAGACAGCAACAACTAGAATTACAAAACCATCCCAACTAGACATCAACAACAAGAATTACAAAACCATCTCAAACCCAGATGCCTAGGCACTAGCATAAAAACACAATAACAGCCAGGACAATATGTCTCCACTATAGCCTAGCAATGCTAACATGTAGGCCCTGAGAAATGCAATATAGCTGAAGGATAAGACAGGGACTTCAAAACAGCAATTATGAGTATGTTCAAGGACCTCAAAGAGGATATAAATATATCCATTAATGAAATCTATGAAAATACAAACAGTGGAACAAAATAAAGAAAATAGTTCAAGACATAAAAGTGGAAATGGAACCAATAAAGAAAACCCAAATTGAGGTAAAACTGAAACTGAAAATGTTAAATCTAAAAAAACCCTGGCATAAAACATCCAGAAAATCTGGGGCAAGATGAAAAGTCCAAATCTAAAAATAATAGGAATAGAGGAAAGAGACTAACTCCAGGTCAAAGGCACAGAAGTATTTTCAACAATATCATAGAAGAAAATTTCTATAACCTAAAAAAGGAGATGCCTACCAAGCATACAAAACACCAAATAGACTGGAACAAAAGCCCTTCAACACATAATAATCAAAACACTAAATATACATAACAAAGAAAGAATATTAAAAGCTGCAAGGGAAAAAGACCAAGTAACATATAAAGGCAGCTCTATTAGGATAACACCTGACTTTTCAATGGAGACTCTAAAGGCCAGAGGGGCCTAGACAGATATGCTGAAGACTCTAAGGGGCCACAGATGCCAGCCCAGACTACTACTATATACTCAGCAAAACTTTCAATCACAATAGATGGACAAAATAAGATATTCCATGATAAAACCAAATTTAAGCAGTCTCCACCTACCAATTCAGCTCTATACAAGGTGCTAGAAGTAAATTTTCAACCTGAAGAAGTAAAAAAAGATAAACCATACCCAAAAAATACAAGAAATAAATAATCCCAGACCAACACATCAAAAGAAAGGGAAAAAACATACTACCACAACAAAATAATAGGAGACAACAAATACTGTTCATTGATAACTCTCAACATCAAGGTCTCAATTACCCAATAAAAACACACAGGCTAACAGAATGTATGCAAAACCAGGATCCATCCTTCGGCTGTATCCAAGAAACACACCTTAACACCAAGAATAGATATCACCTTGGGGTAAGAGAATGAAAAAAGATATTCCAAAAAAATGGACTTAAGAAGCAAGCTTGTGTAGCCATTGTAATATCTGACAAAATAGACTTCCAACCAAAACTCATCAGAAGAGACAGAGAAGGACCCTATATATTCATCAAAGGAAAAATTCACTAAGAAGATTCTAAACACCTAATGTGTTTAGTGAAATTCTAAACACCTAATACACCAAACACAAGGGCACCCAAGTTCATTAATATATATATATATATATATATATACATATATATATATATATTACAACTAACATCACATATCGATCTTCACATAGTGATAGTGGGTGAATTCAACATCCCACTCTCAACAACAGATGGGTCAGGTCATCCAGACAAAAACTAAACAGAAAAATGCTGGACTAGATGATGTCATAAACCAAATGGACCTAACATATATTTACAGAACATTTCACCCAAACACAAAAAAATATACCTTCTCAATAGCTCATGGAACTTTCTCCAAAGTTGACCACATACTCAAACACAAAGCAAGTTTCAACATATACAAGAAAATTGAAATAATACCCTGCATCCTATCTGACCACCACTGATTAAAGCTAGATATCAACAACAACAGAAAGCTTACAAACTTGCGGAAATGGAACTACTTACTACTGAATAATAAATGTGTCAACAGAAATTAAGAAAGAAATTTAAAACTTCTTAGAATTGAATGAAAATGAAAACACAATATACTCAAACTTATGGGACACAATGAAGGAGGTTTATAAGAGGTAAGGACATAGTACTAAGTGTAACATAAAAAATTGGAGCAATCTCATATTAATAACCTAATGGCACACCTGAAAGCTCTAGAACAAAAAGAATAAATAAACCCCAAAAAGGATTAGATTGCAAGGAATAATTAAACTCAGGACTAAAATCGATAAAATAGAAATAACAACAATGAAAATAAAAAGAATCAATGAAACACAGAGTTGGTTCTTGGAGAAAAATCAGTAAGATTGACAAATTTTTAGCCAAATTAACTAAAAGGCAGGTGGAGAAGACCCAAATTAAAAAAAAAAATAGAGACAAAAAGGTGCCTGGTCCAATTGTCATCAGAGAGACATCATCTAATAACTGAAGGAAGCAGATGCGAAGACCCACAGCCAAACACTGGGCGGGTTCTGAATCCTGTGGAGGAGGAGAAAGGAGTATAGAAGCCAGAGGGGTCAAGGACATCACAAGAAGGCTCACATAGTCAACTAACCTGGGCTCATAAGGGATCACAGAGACTGAATGGCCAACCAGGAAGCCTGCATGAGACTAACCTAGGCACTCTGCATATATGTTACAGTTGTGTAGCTTGGTTCTCCTATGGAACTCTGAACAGGGGGAACAGGAGCTGTCTCTGACTGTTTTACTGGCTTTTGGGACCCTACTTCTCACACTGAGTAGCCTTGCCCAGCCTTAATACATGGGGAGGTGCTTAGTCTTACTGCAATTTGATATGCCATGTTTTATTGATACTCATAGGAGACCTGCTCTTTCCTGGATAGAGATGGAAGAAGAAGGGATGGGGGAGATAAGAAAGAGGGAGTGGGAGGGGAGAACGGGGGTATGCTGCAGCTGGGTTATAAAATAGATGAGTAAAAATAATAATAATAAGACAAAAAGAAAAAAAAAAGGTCTCCCAATTTAAAAAAATAAGCCCAGGGTCAATTAATGCCAATACTCCTCAAATTATACTATTATACTACAAAATAGAAACAGAAGAGACATTGCCCAGTTCATTTTATGAGGTGACAGTTACTCTGATACCTAATCCACATAAAGACCCAACAAAGAAAGAGAATTTTTGATCAATTTCACTTATGAATATAGATGCAAAAAGTTCTCAATAAAATACTTGGAAACTGAATCCAAGAACATATCAAAAAGATCATCCACCTTAATCAAGTAGGCTTCATCTCAGAGATGCAGGGACAGCTTAACATATGTAAATTGATAAATCTAAACCACCACGTAAACAGACAGAGAGAATAATGTTCTTGGTACTAGAAGGTACTCAGCATTCTATCAAAGAACTCATACAAACCTTTCCATCTACAATGGTGACCTGCCTTCAAGATACACTAGTGCAATAGTAACGCAATGTCTGTGGGGATAACCAAGCAATATTTGATTGGATTTAAGGACCCATCCCAGGTACTACTAGGATAGTGAAGAACCTGAAATTAGATAGGCCACCTGGAGAAAACCTAATACAACTGTTGTACTAAAGAAACATAGCAATAAAATGACTTCTTTTGGCATTCTGCTGTAGTCATAGGCCAGTGTCTTGCTCAGCCATCATGAGAGAAGCTTCCCCTTATAGTAGATGGGAATACAGAGACCCACAGCTGGACAATGTGCAGTGAGTGAGAAAATTAGGGAACACTCAGCACTAAATGGAATATCTTCATCAAATTCCTTCCCTCAGGGGTCAGGGAACCCTGTGGAAGAGGAGGTGGAAAGATTGTAAGAGACAGAACAATCTTTGGGATGGAGAACACCAAGGAAACAAGGCGTTGTAAACCCAGCAGAACTTATGCACAGATGAACTCACAGAGACTGGCAGCATGCACAGGTCTAGATCAGATGGAGTCACAGTATTGAGAGGGGAGGTGGACACAAGTCCCCGCCTTTAATCTGGAAATTATCTCCAATTGATAACCATTTGCCAATGAAAATTAAGTTTTCTCCAATGGAGTCTCACTGGCTGTATGATCTAGTCTCAAGGGTAGGCCCCATTCCCAGCAGTAGATGGCCAAAACAAAACCAACTTCAAGGCATTTTTGGATGTTCATTGTCTTATAATGCTTTGTCAGGTTTATTTATTTATTTATTTATTTATTTATTTATTTATTTATTTATCTATGTTTACCTTTGTTCTTTGTATGTCTCTCTCTCTATATATATATATACACACACGTGTGTGTGTGTGTGTGTGTGTGTGTGTGTGTGTGTGTGTGTGTGTAAAATGGTTTCTGGTTTTGTGCTTTTATAGGATTTCTGTCTGTGTGAGTGTGTGTGTCTCTGTATCTATGTGTTCCTTATGCTTTTCCTTAGGCTTTTTTTCTTCTGTTTTTTTTTGTTGTTGTTTTGCTTTGTTTTTTTTTTTTTGTCCTATTCTGCTTTGTATATTGTTGTTGTTGTTGTTGTTAAAAAAGTTGTGAATGTGGGTGAATGGAGAAGTGGAGGATCTTGGAGGATTGAAAGAGGGAAAACCATAATCAGAATATATTGTATAAAAAGTATTTTCAATAAAAAACATTTAAAAAAGAAAGATACAGTCAATAAGTAAGTATAATTATAATAGGTATGTATTATATATAATAGACAGTATTAGTCTCTCAAATAAATATGGAAGTCCTGAAGTAAGGGTGGCGATTTTAGAATGAGTGGTCAGAGAAGAGCTTGCTGAAGATGATACCTAAGCTAACACATTCAAAGAAATAGCAGCCACTGACTTCCAAGCAAAGGGAATAGCAGATGCAAAAATTATTGAAGGAAAGTACTTCATATATACTAGGACTCAACTGGCTGCAGTGAGGGTGGGCATAAGTAAGCAAAGTTGAGAGCTGCACAAACTGAAGAAAGAAGGAGACATGAGACACATGAAGTAGGCCGTAGGGAAGGCTTCAGATCCTGCTCTAGAGCAAGGGCAGCCCACAGGAGAGTTTCAGTCATGGAAATAAAGAAATCTCATTGGCTTTCAAAAAAGAATCTTCAGGGGCTCCATTTCTGATAATGGCCAACACCTTTCTTAATTCTCTTACAGACTGCTATAATACATACTGATCAAAGTCCAGGAAAACTGCTTTTCTGAGGAGGCACTGGAAAGTCATCTAAATCAGGTAAAACTCTGGCAGACATAGCCTCAGAGCTGCAGGAGCAGAGATAGGTGGAACCCAGAGGCTCCTGGCTACCCAGGCTAGCTAGAATGGTGAGCTACAGGTTCAGGAAGAGATCTTGCCCCCCAAAATAAGGTGGCCTGTGATAGAGGGAGATACCCAACATCAATCTCCGGCCGCCTCACCCACATACACATGTGCACACACATGCATACATTACAAACACACACAAAAGCTTTCTTAAAAAATAGGGGAAAGTAGATGCATGGAAAGAAAACAGAGTTCTCCATGTGTTAGCTGATTTTACAGCCTTAACCAGGGCTGTGTGTGATGGTTAGCATTTTCATAAACTATGTAGTCTTCTGAGTAAGGTGAGGAGGGGAGCATCTTAGAGAAGAGAGAGCCATAGAAAGGGAATCCAGTACTGTGCATGAGTGCTTACGTAGTCTAGGACAATCTCTAAATTAATCATTAAGACTGAGGAATTCAACAAACATTTCATAATATACTAGTCAGTAGGGAGACAAAAGTTGGAGTTTACTATATAAACCGCATGAAAAGAAAAATAATTTTATAATAACATTAATTACAATGTCCACAACATCATTAGAAATTACTGAACTTGTGATGTGTTGGGGACAATTAATTCTCACGTAAGTGAGAAGCCATTTGACAGAAAACGAACCTGAGATGACAACTGTGAGAATTTCAAGTCAAGAGGTTGAAAGCAGGTAGTTCAACCAGTCAAGGATGAACAAGAAATCTAGTAAACATGAAACTGGAAGTAACATGCTTTAACATAGGAATTCTAGTATTGATGAACATCCCTGAAATAGACACACAGCAAACATGTCTAACACCAGAGTGAGATGACAGCCAAAAGAGATATGAAATTAAAAGCATGAGATTCTGAGACAGTGAGAATACAAATGGGGGGGGAGGTATGGAAGGAGAAGCTGGGATCCCAGATACATGTAATTGGATTCACAATAGAAGGGAACAAATGGGGCAGAAAAGTCAAATGCAGAAGTTATTGCAAATTCAAGTATGAACTAAAGAGCAACAAATCTCTATATATCAAAATAAACACCAAAGACTAGAAAATCTTGAAAGAAGACAGAGAGAGACGTTATGTTATCAAAGAGGAAGAGTGGTAGACACCATGGGTGACTTGGAAGAAATAATAACCTCAGAATATAAAAAATTTACCTTTTTATATGTTGAAAATGAAAAAAAAAGAATCAGTATATCATAATTTCTACATTGAGAAAAAATAACCTGAATGTTGAGAAAATACACCAAAATTAAAGAGACAATGTTTTTTGTTAGTTGACTTGCACTATGAGACATACCAAAGGAAGTCACTCAGTTTAAAAAGAAGTTACCAGACAGACACTTAAACTCTACAGAAGAAATGAAAATTATCATTACATAGGTAATACAAAAAACGTTTGTAGTTCCCAGGATTTCCTTAAAATATGCCTGACTATAATGAACTGGACTTGTTCCTACCCAAAACTCCAACACTGAAGCTTGAGTCTCTGATGTGCTTGGAATTGTTATGGAGGTAATCAAGGTTAGACAAAGTTCTAACAATGGGGTTTTAACAACACGACTGATATTCATATAAGAAGGGGCACATATACCAATGTCCAGACACAAATGTCTTTACTAAAACCAAAGTATTTCATAACTTGAATTATAGACTTCTAGCCTGCAGAACAGGAAGAAAAATGATGTATATAATTTCTGCACCCATGATGTGGTAATTTGTTATGTCAATCTGAGCAGAATAATATGCCATTTAAACCACACACAGTAATGCTTCACTGTGGGCTTTCTATGATAGGCAGATACCACACACAGGACAATGCGGGCAGAAGAAGCTGGGAGGGTGGTAAACACAGCTCTAGCAACGACAGCTTCTTATACTTTATGTAAAGAAACATGAAGTGTACTCAAAACAGAACAGTTTAGAGTGTTTGTTATAACCATTAAAGCAACCCTTAAAAATAATGCAAAAAAGATGCCTACAAAAACCACCAATCAACAGAACTTGAAATGGAATTGTAAGAATTCAACAAATGGAGTTTTAATCCAAGATAGCAGGAATAAGAGACAATAAAGCAAAAAACCAAAAGTGATCACTGAAAACAAGTAGTAAAGTGAATAAGCTAAATCTATTCAGACCAGTCTTTCCAATAACATAAAGAATCTAAACACTGCAGGCAAAACCCAGGAATTATAAGACTGGACAGAAAAGCAAACCACACCTCTGTACAGTATACAGATCATTCATGTGCCATAGATAAGCGCAGAGGCAAAGGGAAATCGGTGATAGTTCTGAGAATAGGGAAGGCAAAAACCTATGACCTTGATAGACTGGGGAGGTAGAACCCTTACAACTTACTGATAGGCTGGATAGAGGGAGAAGGGAGAAATTAGGAGTCACAAATTAACGCTAAAGTTTTGGTTTTAAATTTATAGATGATAGTAGCTCCTTAGCGACACAAAGTCAAATGGAGTTTCAGCTCTGGAATGGGAGCAGCTATTGCAGCAGCCAGGCAGTGAGTCTTGACCTCTTTGCCCACCTCCCTGACACCTAATCCATCTTCTGCAATGATAGCAATGCTGTTCTAAAACTTTGACCTGTCTTTTGGGGGAAACTTCACATCTAATCCATCAAGCATTTCTGTTGGGTTTATTGTGAGAACATATCCCAAACTTGGTGAGTGCTCACTGCCAGCATGATCATCTCAGCTGACTTCCTGCAGCAGCTCATATCTGACCAGTGGCTCCATCCTCCCACCCCATTATCAATGCACAACAGAGCAGGCTAACCCTTAAATGTCTCAGCCACTGCATTTTATGGCCTGCTTCTTCTCTAGTTGCTCTCTTTACTTTGGATAATCGTGAAAATCCTTACAGTGGCAGAAGATAGGACAACTTTCTAATTCTTCTCCACTGAGGTACCCCCATTGCTGTTTCTATAATACCCCGAGCAAGCAACCCTCTCAGGCTCCATGCACTGATGGTTCCCCTGATATATCCCCCCCCCCCGTCTCCAAATAGCTAACTGCCTTTCCTTTCTTATTCTTTGTTCAAATACCACTTGACCACATTATTTTAAATTGCAAACTCTGGCCTGGCGAGATAGCTCAATGTGTAAAGGCACTTGTTGACAAGCTTGACAGCATGAATTAAATCCTTGAAATCCACATGGTGGAAGGAGTGGATCTCCAAAATTTCCCCTTTGATTTCAACATGTGCACTCTGGCATGTATGCCCCATCCCCATGTGCATGTGAAACCCAATCACACATATGCTTAGGCACACACACACACACACACACACACACACACACACACTGAACAAAAAATAAAATAAAAATTACAAACTGCTCACCTAAACTCATAGGTACAACTTCTACTAATTTAAAAATCCTATAATATAAAATGGCATGTGTTTAACAGTGGGCATTATCTATCTCCTTCTTTTAGAATGTATGCTTGAGAACAATACAGATTAGGCAGAGATGCCTGTTGGATTCATTGTTATTTTCCCATTCAGTTGCCTCACCCTTCTTTACTAGTAAAAGAGAAATAACATGGAATGTATACATATACTGTGAAGACCATAGGAAATGCCAATTTTAATGGACCTAAATACACTTGCCATAGAGCAGGTCCTTAGTAAATGTGAGGCCCTATCTTTCCAGGACACTACAGGTATACTACCAACTATTTCATGTGCTATGATAAGTTATAGTTATTATTAGGACTGTGTCCACCTTTCTTATTGGATGATAGATGGAGTGTCCTCATTCTTGCCTGGACCAGTGTGACAGATCAGGTAATACTGGCATATGAGTGAATGAACGACCATCACCTTGAGTCCAATTGTCTCAGAAAGCCAATGCCATTTTAGAAGTGGCTCAGCAACTGGTCTCTGCCCAACTAATAAAAAACAACTCCAATTAAGACAGAGAAGAGCAGTTGGATGGTAAATAGGCAGGCCCACTGACTACATGGAGTGGGATTTTGTGCAAAAAGTCAACACAAAGAACAAGAGTTTCTGTGTAGCTATTCTGGTGAGTCAGCAAGCTCAGAGCAATGCTTGCTGGGGTACTCTGTGGTTCAACTAAAGTCAGTCACCCCTAGGAAAGAAATGTGTGCCTTTCAAATAAATAATAAATATCAGTGAAAATAAATGTGTGAAACAAGTAGATAATGAGTCTAATTCTTTATTTATTAATTAATTTTGTTCATGGACAATTTCAAACATGTATATAATGCATTCTGGTTACCTTCTGCTCCCCATGCTCTCTTATGCTCTTCCCTACCTGCCCCATTCCCAGACTCATGACATTTGATTTTGGATTTTATTTAGTTTAACAAGGCCATCTGTGTCACTATTGGATTAGAACTATCGCTTGGAGCCTGATGAAGTCACCAGTAGGTGCACAACTGAAGGCAATGGTTTTCCCCTCCTTGAATCGATCTATAGCAAACAGTTTAGCAGTAAGGGGTAGGGCACCCTGAGTTCCCCCCCCTCATCTATGCCTGGCTGCTGATGGCCCCATTCCTGTGCGGACAACCACATCTGTGGAGAGTCTATAACCGTCATTGTATACAGCCCAAAGAATCATTGGATGGCCTTTATCCCCATCTTATGACTCTTGCATTCTTTCCACTTGGTCTTTCTCAATTTTTCCTGTACCCAAAATAAGATGGTATAAATACTTCATTTAGGGCTGAGCATGCGACTGTCATTTATTCTCAGCACCTTGTGTTGCCATGGGTCTCTGCAGTAATGTGGGTCTAATTTTCAGTCAAATGAAACTGCAACAGCCCTAGGCCAGAAAAGATCCAGTGTTCTTAACCACTGAATAGTCTCCCCAGTCCTGTGAACCATAAGACTTTTAAGTTGGACTATTTTTCTAAATTATGACATTAACTGGAGATCCTGGGGACAAGAAAGAAATGATTATGTTTTAACAGTGATATCTTTGTTTATCAAATTGAGAAGAAATGGATTGTGCTGGTTAGTTTTAATTGTACACTTGATAGAACCTAGTATCCTCTGGAAAGAAGGAACTTCACCTGAAAAGTTGCCTTGATCAGATTTAACTATGGCCATGTCTGTGAGAGACTGTCCTGACTGACAACTGATGTGGGGGGGGGGGCCACCCACTGTGGGTGTCAGCCTCCTTATGCATGTGGGGCTGACCTGGTAAAGAAAGCTATCTGGTAAAGACAGTGTATGCCAGCAAGCAGCACTCCTCTATGGTCTTTTCTTCAGTTCCTGACCTTGGATTCCTGCCTTAGTTCCTGACCTGACTTTCCTTAACCACAGACTGTTACCTAGAAGTGTAAGCAGAAATGAATGACAGGTTTTGATCACAGTGTTTAAGCATAGCAACAGAAAGCAAGCCAGGAAGTATGTTTATTTGGCTGTAAGATCTGGTCCTTGCTCTGCTCCCTCTCTTTTACTGTGAGCCATTTTTAAAGAACAATGTATACCGTAATACAGAAATTCAAGACCAACTGCAGTCTTCCTCAAATATGTGTGTATTTTTCAATTTTATATCTTCTCATGTGAACTCCCTCCCTGGTTCTCTATTTATCTCCTTTGGCTCAATACAAACGACTTCTCCCTGCAAAGAATTTCCTAGCCTAGCATAGAACCTGTTAGCAGTACTCATCCACTTTTATGGATCTTCTGTCTTCCCTTTTATACAAGTCCAACCATTCAACACATTTCTATTACACACCTACTGTGGATAAAGAACCGGGCTGGATATAAAAAGAGCCATTGTATGTCTCTTACTTTACGGAGCTGACAGTGTTCTGGAACAGCAAACTAGAAAGCTAGTTAGAGTAACTGTGTGCTCACCATAGTGGGAGTGCTCCCCATCTTGCTCTCTCTCACACACACATAGAAACACGTACAGACACATCCACTTGAGCAAATTCTGAGTGACTTTCATCTTAATTCACATGTAATGTCCTCAGAGAGGCTTGCCTTGAACTTAAATTGGATTAGCTGGAATCACATCTTAAGTAACAAGTAAATCATTAAGATAGCAAATAATTCCAAAAGGGCAGGGGAGAATCAAACACAAAGGGACAGAGGAACGAAATTATATGAGTCACCGGGAACTTGTGTTTAGGAAGAGTTCTTTACAATCTAGCCTAAGTGACAGGGACATTTGTGGGTCTAAAGGAGACAGTCCTTGGAAGATATGAGTGCCCAGAAAATTTTCTGGCTTGGTTTGCTGAATTGTCGCTAGGACTACAGGGAACCACTGAGGGAATGACAACAGGTAACATTGCCATCTCAAAAGGGGAAACGGGATGAACCACGAGAAAAAGGAGCAGCACCCATTCATGTGAACACATACTGCACTCCACAGATACTGAGGACTCGGCTCTGTGCTGACTTCTGAGTAGCCAGCATTCCAGTACCTGGGTGTATGGGTGATGCGACAGATGGTATAATAACATTCACAACCATATGGAGAAAGTGCCAACTTACCAATTTCCCAGTCACACTCTGACCACCTTCATTCAGCCAGAAGCCAGGAACCATGGCTGAGAAATAAGGTCCCCAGACACCTGGTACAAAAATTGGATCTTTGCTGATCTGGAACAAAAAGGACAACAGTGTGAAAATACTGACTCTCAAGGATAGGGGGAGCTTAATTCTCCTACCACTGATATTCCTACCACCAGGGAATTCAGCTTCTTATTATGTATTCTTTTAGGATGGGAAAGTCATTCTCTCCCAAGAAGGGGCATGGCTCTATCTGTCTCTATCTACCCCTGCAAAAGTGATCATTTTGGACAGCCACTGACAAAACTCTTCAATGCTAGCTTCTTCTCTGTGGCAAGAATTAGTGATCTCCATTCTCCCCCTTCAAGTATCTACAGGAAAGGACAGCTCAGATCAGCCCCCAAAAGTCAGCTACCCAAAATCTAAGGCATCCTGATTCCCTCAAATGCTCTAAACAAAACAAAGCACCTTGTCGGTCTGGTTAAATAAAATTAAATGGCTCACTCTGCATCCTTGACACCATGATTTGGTGAGATCAAGTCAGTTAGCTATAAGCAGCCAAGTTAAATGGTTACATTTTTGGTTTTAAGAAGTTAATGTAGAGCCAACGAGGAAAAGGCCACAGTGCTTGATCCCTTCGCTTTATAAACTGTGCTGCAGCCACTCAAGGTTAGCTTTTCATCACTTAGGTTAGGTTGAAATCTTGCTGATCACAACATGAGCTGTTTTATGACAATAAACGTTCCCCTTCATTTGTTGTATTCTGCTTTAGACATGTGTCAAGGTAGAGCGGTGGATTCTTAGAGAAAGACTTAACTTGAAAAGACTATCAATAGTTAGCTGGGTGCTGGGAAACAGGCTGCCACAAACAAAACCCCATAGGTGAGAGGCGCTCTGAAGTTCAAGATTCTGCAATGCTATCATAGCAGGTAATTGTGGTCCTTTAGCGAAAGGGAGGTGTGTCAAAGAAAAGCCACGATAGGAGGAACTGGGCCACTTATTCATGAGGCTGCAGTGGTACAGGTCTTTACCCAGCAGAAATGACTGCCGAAGGCAGATGCATGACAATGAAGAATGTTCCTGAGAAGGAGGGAAAGGTGGCTAGGCACTCACTGTCTACTCCACCAGGTCTCAAGGAACAGGATCTATTCATTTATTTATTCCATAAATGTTTATTCAGTTTGGAACTATGCTAAGCTCTTGAGATAGAGAAGCAAACTGAGTAGTTGTAATTTCTGGCCTCATGAACTTCACCTTCTATCATCAGGACAGAGACAGATAGACCTATGATCACCCCAATGCCAATTATTCTGGCTCCTTTCTCATCTGACTGGTCATTCTTCAAATTAGTAGTCCTTTTGACCTCCAAATGTGAAGAAAGCACGGAAAGCCAAACAGAAGAAAGGCAAGAAACTATATGACACTATTAACTTTAAATTCTGTCAAGTAAGGGGACCATTATGAAAAAGAGAGGGGGATATTTAATACTTAAAATAGAAACAATAATTTTAGTGGAGGAGAGACAAGTTTCTATAAGAAAAGAGTTCAATTTATGTGGTTAAAATCATTCACACTGGTTCTACAGATGTTTCTATTGAGACCCAGATGTGGAGTAGGTAATAGAGAAAAACGGTAAAAAGAGCAGAGTCCCTGTCCTCACAAATCACACTATTCAAGTAGAAGGCCAGAGTGGCCACTCATTCAGGTAAGGAGAGCACTTAAATGCTTTTAGAGCTAAAATTCCTGGGTTCTAAAAACTCCAATCACTGCAATGCTCCACTGGGAGAGCTGTTTACCTTAAAACAAAAGTAATCAAATTCTCACACAAGTGTATGATTACAAGTTGGTGAGGGGGTGGAGGAAGCTGAAAGGAATTCCAAGAGCACCAAAGTGAGGGATCCAATCTAGTCCAGGGTCAGGACAGCCTCTCAGAGGAGGCTACATGTGAATTAAGAGGAGAGCCACGGGGCAGTGGCTCAGAAGGGTGTGTCATCAGTGAAAGAGATGGGCAGTACTCCAGCCACAGTGGGCACACACTAGCTAACATTCAGTTGTGTCATTCTGTCTTTATTTCATGCTAATCTTAGGGTACTCATGCTCTGAAGAAGCAGAGTAAGCAGGTTCTTATTCATATTTACTTAGGGTCCAAGGTTTAGACTGGTGAATGAATACTTACCAAGGCCTAATCTCCCCTTTTTGTGAACTCTCAACTACATCTGATACACTAGAGCAGAGAAGATATACATATATCTTCTCATATATATACTTGAACAAGCAGACTTGTCTATAGTCAAAAAGCTGATAAAACCTCAAACCCTTGGATATACTTTTCATTTTTCCACAGATAGCTCAGGAAGGATATGCATTGTCTTAGTGAGGGTTTCTACTGCTGGGATAAAACACCTAATCAAAAGAACTTGGAGGGGGAAGGGTTTATTTCAGCTTACATGTCTTCATCAAAGTCCATCCTGAAGGAAAGTCAGAGCAGGACCCTGGAGGCAGGTGCTGAAGCAGAGGCCATAGAGGATCACTGCTATGATCTTGCTCACTCATGACTTGCTCATACTGCTTTCTTAAATCATCCAGGACCACCTGCCTAAGGATGGCACAGCCCGTGGTGAGCTGGGTCCTCCTATCATCAATCAAGGGAATTCCCTATAGACTTGCCTACAGGCTAATCCTATGCAGTCATCTTACTTTCTCGATTAAGCTTCCTTCTTCCCAGATGACCCTAACTTGTGTCAAACTGACATAAACACTAGCCAGCACAGGCATCATTCCCTGCCTCCCACCATAACCCCCTAAAGATGCTATTATACTACTGCAGCAGGTCTTCACTAAGAGACTGTGGCTCTGCTACTCACAAATGTCTAATGGAGGCTTTATTTGGTTTGGTCTTGGGAGATAGTTTAGGCTGACTCTGTTTGTGATCTCTCCTTGGGCACAACACATGCTTCTCATCAGACATTCCCAGTAAAGTAAGGAAACAAAGTGTACTTCCCATCA
>CABHPQ010001627.1:0-32395 GCA_902168405.1 Peromyscus aztecus
ATAGCAGGAGAGGCAGGGGACCAGCTGAGAGTGAGCTGTAGCCAGCAGTGTCCCAACACACACACTAAAAACATCCAGAGGCATCATTTCTGATGGGCCGAATTAAACAATAATGCATGAGACCGATGTTCCCCTGTGAGAAATACAGCCTGCTAAAGAAAAAGTAGAAATGGGCAGACAATAAGACTGCTTGTCACTTTTTTATCTCTTTGGAAATTATTTGTATTTTCTCAGAAGTCAACAGTGAAACTCAGAACTGGTTTTTCTCCCTTCGAGAACTCAAAGGATTGTCATGAATCAACCTTGTTCTTCTCTACAACCTTGAAAGGTGGCAAAGCAGACCTTAGTATTGCATATCCTGTCCCTTCCTCCTTTCTACTGAACTCACTTTACAGATTTAAAGGAAATGAATCACTGACAAACCAAATGACTGTCAGAAACTATTGCCATGGACAAGTCTGAATGAAAACCTCATCCCGTCAAGCCTTCGTTCCTCCATATTAGATGCCAGAGACTATGAAGGAGTTCTCGCTTATAAAAGTATCCGCTTCCAACATATGCTGTTCTAGCATTTAAGTTTTCAATCATGTGTAAATGTATCAGAGGAACTCATGTAATTATCTCCATTTCACATAGATAAGCTTCCCTGACATCTTGACTAACCAACTGCTAATTGGGTATCTAAGCCTGGATATCATATAAACATCTCCAATTTACTATGTCTAAAACAGAAACTACTCTCATTCTCACTTCTAATCCGGTTCATCTTTTATTTTCCCAGTTCAGTCCTGTTTTTACTTCAGTCACTCACCCCCTCCCTCTACCACACCCCTCACATCCCATTAATTATAACACTCTGGGCATTTAACTTCTCAAATATCTCAAGTAACCCTCGGATCATGGCCCTGGTTCCCCCCAGCTTCCTTCTGTATCAGCTCAAATTTGGATTCTTGCTATAGCCTTCATATGTTTCCTCGTGATGTAACCCAATGCCTTTCTCCATGGTATCCTAAGCATAAATCCTCCAGTGACTATCCCCCAGTGCCGACATGGAGAATCAAGTCTTAGAATTGCACCCAAGTGTCTTCATGATATGGCCCTTAACCTGCCTCTCAGACATAACCATCTAAAGTCCTCACTCTGTTGCCTGTATTCCGGTGATACCAAAGATTTTTCTGGTCACCATAACTTGAGCTACCGAGCACTCCATCCCCTCTACCATTACCTCCATCATCCTGGTTTCTTTAGACTATTGACCCACGAAGGTGTGCTTAGTAACCACACTAGCCCTTCTCTCCATCTAAAAACTGCTTCACTTGGACACATGAATAGCTAATTCTCTTTCCTTCTGGCCCCATCACTGTCAACCCAGGTCCTCCTGTTTCCCCCATTTTTATATAACATCATATTTATTATCTTATTATCTTCACTGTTTATTGTCTATGCCCCTACATTTAGAATTTAAGATCACAATGTAAGACTTGAAACTTCGAAATGGTTAGAGGAAAGTATAGAGAAACACTTGATGGTTTAGATTTGGGCCATGGTTTTCTGGCTAGGACTCCTATAGCTCAGGATATAATAATATAATAGTATATAATAATATATAATTGGATAGCATCCAATCAGAAAGTTTCTGCACAGTAAAGGAAACAATTGTCAGAGTGAAGAGACATTCTATAGAATGAGAGAAAAATCTGCTAGCTATTCGTGTATAAAAGATTAATATCTAGAAAATATAAAAGATTCAAAAAGTAGGCCACCAAAAGCAAATAATAATCAAATCAATAAACAGGCAAATTAATTGAAGAGATTCTTCTCAAAGTACAAATTCCAACAAATTTATGAAATAATTTTCATAAATGATGATCCTTAGCCACCAGAGAAATGCAAATCAGAACCACATTGAGATTCTCTCTTCTCCCAGTTGACTTGGCTCTCATCAGGAAAGCAAATGCTGGTGAGGACAAGGGTAACAACATGATACTGTCAGCAGGAATGCAAATTAGCCCATCTACTGTGGGAGTACGTAAGGAGATTCCTCATAAAACCAAAAATATAACCACGACACTATCTACCTGTATCTAGCTGGTTATATACCCAAGTGGTATTAAGTCAGCATGTACTGTTGTTCAAATCTTAGATGGTCTTTTAATAAAAAACCCAGAGTCAGATATTGCAGTGAAAGCTGGAAGATCAGAGAAGCAGAACAAGCCATAGCCAACCTCACCTTGTCAACTACTCAGCCAATCCTGTTTCCTCAGACTGAAAGCCTCCAAGTCCTCACCCTAACAGGTCTCAGCTGAACTGCCTTAGTTCCTGTTTCCTCACGCCTTATATACCTTTCTCCACCCTGCCATCACTTCCTGGGATTAAAGGCATGTGTGTGCTTCCCAGTACTGGGATTAAAGGTGTGCAACACCACTGTCTGGCCTCTATGTCTAATCCAGTGGCTGGCTCTGTCCTCTAATCCTCAGGCAAGCTTTACTAGGGTACACAATATATCACCACATATATCACCATGTTTACTGTGGCCCTGTTCAGGATAGCCAAGAGATGGAATCAGCCTAGGTACCTGTCAAAAGATGGAAAGTAACTGTGATATATAAACCACAAAAAGGCAGCTCATGTGCCAGGGACAGGTCCTGATCCCACTACTAGGGGCCCCACAAAAAGACCAAGCTACACAACTGTTACCCAGATGTGTAGGGCCTAAGTCCATCCCATACAGGCTCCCTAGCTGTGGTCCAGAGTCAGTGAGCTCCCTGTAGGTTAGGTCAGCTGACACTGTGGGTTCCCCATCATGACAGTGGAGTCCTTGTCAAACAGGATCTGACCATTCATTTCTTAAATAACTCAAATGCATAAACGTGTTATTTCATATTCACCTTCATTTACATTACATTTCACTGCTATTTTTCTACTTCAGACACTTACTATGTACCTATTGTTCCCCTCTATTTATTGGGTTAGAGGATACAACTTAGGTTATCTCCCTATGTGTGCCTTTTTCCTGACACTAACCGCAATATAAAGGGCACTTTATAAATATCTGTTGAATTCAATTGGCCTGCCTGAATAATGACTCAAAAGGCCCACCCGCCTGACTGTTCTGTCTTCTGGAAAGCTCCGGACCTGAAAGGACAGTCATATCTCAAGCTAGAGACCAGCCAAAGCTCTGATTGTCGTTACTCGGCAAAGCTGCCTTGCTCCCTCTAGATTACCTTTGTCTCCTAAATCCTTTCGATTAAAGTGGGCGGCACTGTTGTGCAGTGTGGATAACTTGAGTCAGAGGGTACTTTTTTCAAGCTCTATTTTGCCAGGATTTCAGAAAATATAATTTGGTGTTGAATAGCTAGCTGGTCTCAGACCAGATGGTTAGTACATTCGGATGTTTAGAACTGGGGATGCTTTCCTGACTAAAAATAAATTAGGAGAAGAGGAAGCTATTACATAGTCACTTCTATGTGCAACATGGAGCCAGCCATTCTACATTTTATCCTCCCATAACAAACTTGGGTATGTTATCTATATTTACAAGTACGTGAGCTAAGGGTCATAGGATTTAGTGCCTTCTCCAACGGCAGACAGCGAGCAAGTGGATGACTAGAATGCATCCAGCTCCCTGTACAGCCACAAATCTCAGGCCTTCCCCCAGGACTGTGCTGCCTCCCTCCAGCTGTGCCCTGTTTTGTTCTGAGAATCTTCTTCCTGTGAGCCATGCACTCTCTCTCTCTCTCTCTCTCTGTCTATTTTATTGCCTTTATGTCTTTGCTGCTCGGTTCTTTCATGACCTCAAGCCCAGGCTGGAATGTTTGGAGCCGCTCACTCATACTTTTAAAGCCCAGACTCTATGTAAATACGGGAGCTCATAAAGGGCAGTTAGGGATGTGGGAACGCACAGGTACCACACAGATGCCTGTCAAGTCTGTGGCCAGCCTTGAAGCAGCGTGGCTTACAGTGCAAAAGTCCCACCCATGCTCATCTTCATGCGCTGATTGGTCGACACCGTGAACTGATTATGAAGGGCAGCTCAGTAATCCTTAGACACTCCCTGCTCACTGATTTCTAGTTTTCTCAGACAAGGTGAAGTAAAGGTGACCCCGAACAGACAGGGTTACGCCATGCCTTTTGGCAGGACTGGACCGAGAACAAAGCAAAGACAGACCATCGATCATCACTTACAGAAGACTGTTATGGAACATCACACTTTCCAAAGTGTTCACAAGTGTATGGGGGGGGGGGGGGGGGGGGGTGCTGTTCTGTTAGCAGCCATGACCGATGGGATGAAGGGCAGGGGAGAGGAGAGCTGTCACGGAAGAAAAGACATATTCAGAGGACGATTACTCACTCCACTGACTTAATTTCAGCTAGCACACGCGTCGATAAAGACATTTAGTAACCCAAAAGCCTGGCCCAGTAGAAGCCTATAGATAGCAATTATGTCACCCCCAAGGTCAAAAGTGACAGAGGTACACTCTGTTGAAGGCTGAAAATGTTCCCAGAAGCCTCATCTCTGTGGCCTTGCTGAGCACTCCGAAGACAAGGCAGGAGAGAGTTCAGTCTGTAGCCAGAGAACAATCAGTTGATCTCCTGGATATGGGGGAGGGCTTCTAGTTTTGACACCCTGTCATTTGTCTCTGTCTCGGGCCAACTTTGGAACAAAGTGCTCATTCGGTTTTATGACAGGGAAAGACTTTGGAAATGTGTCTCCTTGCCCATCTTGTTGGACATCGGCTTCCCTGATGTCGACAGACACAAAGAGTCCCAGTTTCCTTCTCTTGTAAGGACGCAAAGTACATGCATGGAAAACACATTCTGAAGTGTTCCAGTTGGCGCTAAATCTGCATAGCCTGCCTGGCTGTACCTGTGAGCACACCTGTGTCTGTCAGAACATGTGTTTTCCACAAGGCGTTTGGAAACTGTGATCACCTGATGGCTCAGAAATGGATGTTCAGAAAAAAAAAAAAATAGGTTTGCTTTTGTGTTTGTGCCAGCACGCAGACACTGGTGAGGATAAGGAACCAGAGGATACTCACGTTCTTGGCTGATTTTAGGGTTCATGGAAATGCGTGTTTTTAAGGGGAATCTGGGGGTGTCTGGAGGTCTGCCTGAGCTGTTGTTGGTAAAGGAAGCAGGAAGAAATGCTGTTAAAGACTGGAAGGAGGTACATGTACATGCAACAGAGTGAGTTACAATCTAGCAGGACACACAGAATTTTCCTGGATGTTGTAGTTTAAGAATGGTCTTTGGAGGGCCCAATAGAAGGCTCCGTGGGTAAAGATGCTTATAGCTAGAGTTTTCCTGCCTGGCCCACGGTCAGGATAAATCTCTTTCACCTGCCAGTCCCACAGCCGCTCAGACCCAACCAAGTAAACACAGAGACTTATACTGCTTACAAACGGTATGGCCGAGGCAGGCTTCTTGCTAACTGTCCTTATATCTTAAATTAATCCATTTCTATAAATCTATACCTTGCCACGTGGCTCGTGGCTTACCGGCATCTTTACATGCTGCTTGTCCTCGCGGTGGCTGGCAGGCAGTGACTCCCTCCGCCTTCCTGTTCTTTTAATTCTCTCTGTTAGTCCCGCCTATACTTGCTGCCTAGCCACTGGCCAATCAGTGTTTTATTAGCAACACATTTGCCATACAGAACATCCCACAGCAGATGCTTACCACCAAACCTGACCTGAGTTTCATCCCTGGAACTCACATGGTGGATGGAGAAAACTGAATCCTGCACATTGTCCTCTGATCTTCATATATACCCTGTGGTATGCACACACAGGCGGCGCATACACACTACATAAATGCAAAACCCGTAAAGAATGCTATGGGAAGGGATTTGAAATATAACTCAGTGGTACAGCACTTGCCCAGAATGCCCACAACTTGAACGAGTTTGATACCCAGCACTATAGAAAGTAAAACCCAAAGGTTGTTTGAAAACCTAATAAAATATATTAGATCCATGCAGCTGAGCTGCTGGAAATTGAGGGTGAAGCATGATGAGAAATGTGCAGGGAGAAGAGGAAAACAAGGAAGGAAAATGCTGGGCAAGGAGTCACAGTGACTGTGACAGGGAGGAACCTGGATGCCAGCGGTACAGGTGATCTCGAAGGCTGTGGTGAGGAGCTGAGAACAGTCTCCATCTTCCTGGCAGGAACCATCTCCCCCACAGAGGAAGAGAGTTTCCCAGAACCTTCCCCTGAGGTCAGACTGCAGGGGAGTTAGTGAAGAGGTTGGAAAGGACTGTAAGGAGACCTCAGGAGACTTCTGAATTTGAGTTCAGGAAATCCACAACAAACTTGGACTTTAAAGAGCAGAAGAAGAGACCTTTGTGTTGGGCACAGTCCTTTGTTTGCAGTAAAAATAGAAACGTGGACTAGATTGCCCACATGTTGCCTCTCTCCTTCCTTATTTCTCCTTTCCCTTCATGCAAATATCCGGATCCTTCAAGGACATTAAACATTGGTTTGATTGAACCTTAATATCCAGGAACCCATAAATGTTTACAAAGGGTGGCTGAGAAACTCTTAATCTTAAAAGCACTGTGCATTTACTGTTCCTCCCTTGAAGGAAAGCAACCAGAACAACCAGAACCCCTAAACACTTCCTAAGCTAAATAATAAAACATTACTCAATGCTAAAATTTAAGTGGTAATTTGGGGATCTTTTCTCAAATGATTGATACTAAGCGGGAATGGGGGTGGGGTCATTTTCTCTCAGCTTTACCTTCTCTTCCCAGGTCCACAATAAAAAAAGGGGTGCGTTCAGATAATGAGTTTGCTCAGTACTTACACTTTGTGCCCCGGAAGTGAGCATCTTTTATTCACTGAGCTGTGAACTGTCTCAAGTACTTAGGCGATTTATTTATCACAACCGTCTTGTAAGCAAATGATACCTCCTCCAGTTTACACGAAGTCATCAGAAGCATGCTGTCTAAACTCCTGCAGCCTCTGTTGCTGTTGGGTTGAAGGGCGTGAAGGGACTGACTCTCAGGCACTCACAAACCAGACTTTTTACTCTCAGCTACTGCCCCTACCACTCATTCCCACCCCTTCATTCATCTTCCAGAGACAGCAGCTGAGCGCCTGGCATTTCAATTTCAACCTGGATTTCTCTTGTCTTTCTCAATCGGCAACCAGTGTGGGAACGGGAAAATTTCGCTCTTCTGGTTGGGTGTGTTTATTACTTCCTGTGCCCTCAACACAGTGTGCGTGTGTGTATGTGTGTGTGTGTGTGTGTGTGTGTGTGTGTGTGTGTGTACCTGCCATATTTTATCCAAATGATTAGAAGCCCTTTATACTTGTAAGCAGCTAAACATGCAGCAAAATGCTCACTACGAAACTAGAAATGAGTGAATTGCTCTTTTTAAAAAAAAAAATATTTTTTTAAAAATTAATTAATAATTAATGCCTCAGCTTAAGTTGTCTTGCAAGTTATGGATCCTTTGAAATCTCATATTCTTTGCCTTGAGAGCTGGTTTAGTTAGACTCTGGGTATATACTCAAATACAAACAAATATTTTACATGTATAAACTTTGGGCTGTAGCATTAGCCACATACTATATCAATCTTTTCTTTCTGACCCATCTAGGACAGAACACTATTTCATGCTGTGAGCAACAGCTGCATGGACTGTAATCCTGCGGAGAAGAAGATTTTCATGGCCAGATGTGACCCTCTATCTGAGACTCAGCAATGGATTTTTGAACATATCAACATGACTGTTTTAGAAAAAAATAGCCACTATGCCAGCTCCTAGAAAGGAAAGAAGAGCGATTACCTACAGACTGTGAACTGTGTTGTCATAGGCGTCTGGGTCACAGGAGTCAGGAATAACATTTCCTAGATCCAGGAAGCCTGGTTGAAAGATGTGTAAACGCCATGTCGACGTAGGCTGTCCGGGAGAAGTTCCTGCATCTGAAGAACTTGGCTGAGCACCTCACCAGCTGCTGCTGAGAACTTGAGACTAGCAGTTCCCTTGCTGGCCAAGGGTAAAGATTATTTAGGGACTGTTCACCATGACTGCTGAGTTAATCGATCCTAGCATTTCTCAGGTCAAATCCTGCAGTAGTGAGTAGCTATGAATGGATCCTATTGGGGGGGGGGGGGGGGGGGTGGAAACAGAGCGCATGACTGCTCTGGCAACCTGAGGCTACCACAGGTCTAGAACTAGCCACGCTTGAGGGGTGAGCTGTACTCTTTGGTGCCATTCTCTGACTAAGAATGGGTTAAGCAGGTTTAACCCTTTAAAGTGCTGCAGATGATTTTAGAGTGCTCATACCATTCTGTTTTCTTTTGTCTTCTCTTTAAACAAGGGTCCATGGCATCTAAGACTTACATTACATGCTCTCATTCACATTTGCCATTCTCCTTTCAGGGCCTATAGTATCCGTCATGGTTCATAAGAGTTCATGTTCCACCAATCAGCTGACATCCTAATTCAGTGTCCTTGGATGAATCCAGTTAAAAACAAAAACAAGCAAACCAACAACAACAAAAAACAATACTCTCCTATCCAGTTACTCCAAAGATAGATTTCATAGAATCAGCAAAATACCACACACATACACACACATACACACGCATGCATGCACGCATGCACGCACGCACGCACGCACACAAAAAAAAGTTAGGGGAGAAATTTCTCTAGGAAATCTATTTTTACTTTTCTATTATTTTTAAATTTTAAAAAATCTGATGTTTGTCCAGTCATAACTTTTATTGAAGAAGGCATTGGAGTGGGATCCATGTAATTCATTTAGTCTATCTTAAATAAATCTTCACTCCAAGAGATGTGGAAATGGCTTCATGTGCTTCAATTCCGTTTAATCTGGCAACTTGAAAAGTGGTGTTATTTAATTATTAGTATTGGAGCCCCACCCACCCATGGCTGAAAATAATGATGTTGTTTTATTTGGAAGTCCAGCAAAGGAATTAGTATTAATAAAGCCCTTCTGACACCATTTTCTGCTAATGGGCAATATTTCAGAGGTGTGAAAAAAAGAAATAACTTCAAAATTAACTAAATTGAATATTTAATATTTAAAATAATTTTTTGCTTTTCAATAATGATAAGGGTGGAGAAAAGAGTATGCAGGATTGAAGATGGGTCTTCAGAGGGAAAATAACCTCATTTGTTACATGTGCTCTGGTTGCTTTAGGTACAAGGTGTTCATACTTTGTTTTTACTCTTTTTTAGTATAGTTTCCTCGTTAATAAGAATGTATATGTCAAGGCGATCTATACATCTGGACACAGGTCACTGAAGTTCAGGACAGGGGGATCCAAAAGAGTCAATTCCTTTTTTGTTGTTGTTTGTCTGTTTTTATTTTGCTTAGTTTTTTGGTTTTGTTTGTTTCTTGTTTTTGTTTTTTAAGATAAATAGCAAAAGCCCAGAGAAGCCCAGCTTCAGACAGGCTCTTAACCTGGACTTCTCAATCACTGGATAAGAATCCTGTACTTCCCTCGAGATGCCCAAACATTCACAGGCCTAATATATGATACCTCTTCTTAAAAATGTGTATGATTTTCTTTCCTGTCCTCTAAACCCAGTCAAAATTTGCAGTTAAACTTCCCTGCTAAGAATCAGGGAAGGGTTACTTTGGTATCTTTACTGATTTCTTTTCCAAGCATTCTTTTGAAAAGCTGTTCCTTTTAAACCGACTGTCACTGAGATCTTTTGTGTAGGTCAAGTGATCTTGCAATAGTCAGGATGCATAGTGGAGGAAATCAATAGTGAGAGATTAGCCTGTGTGCTGAACATTTCTAAGGAGTGGGTGAAAATTTATCTTAAATGTTCAGAGAGCAATCTGGCTGGAGAATTAGATGAGCCTATAAAAATTCACATTATGTCATTAAACAGTTGGTTGCTATTTACAATTGTACCAAAGAGACAACCTTGGGTTGTGCACCCTGGAAAGCCCAGATTTGTAATAATCTCTTAGGATGTTAGAGTCCCGGCTGGCTAGCTAGCCAGGGCCTAGCCTACGCATTGCAGCATTTTAGTGGGATACACAGTGATCAATCGAGATTGGTCTCTTCCTCTCTGAATAAAAGATTATTAAAAAAGAAATTATTTTTGTCTTAAAAAAAAGAAAGGAAGCTTGGGACATTAAATCCAAAATGAAAACTTCCAACTATGGAACAGTCATTAATTGTGGGCACTTGGGGGAGCATACAAATGAAGTGGAACCTGGAGAGCCTGCCCCTAAGCAGGAGGTAGAGCATCACCAAGAAAGCACATTGAGAGAGGTATTTCCTGTGCCCTGGAGGTCGGGAGTCTACTTGCTTGAAATACAATCTGAAAAGCATAAAACGACATATGTTTGCACTTTTAATTAGCAAGAGGGACTGAACAGTACTCAGAGAGACTATTGTTCCTGGAAATAAAATTTTTTGAGAAGCTGACAGTTGAGTACTCACCATTTCTTTTGTCAGAATGGGGTCGATATAAAGTTAATGTGGTCAACAAAAATGGCTATTTCTCCATCACGAGAGTAGCTCTGACAGAAATAAAAAATAATAATTAATTTTTTAATCCCCTTTATGTATTTATAGGAAACAAAAAAAACCTATACTGTAAAACAATTGGGAATTAACTGTACAATTCATACTTCTTCGAGACTGGATGAGTACCTTGGCAATAATAATGTACCGGCTTCTCCGTCTACTGCTATTTCCTTACATGAATATGATCACATGACTGTTTTTAAATGTATTCATTCTATCAGAAGCCTCAGTGAATAATGGAAGTTCCAGGACTATTTTGTGAATTGATAACATAGAACTTTATACAATAAATGAATAATACATAATGCAAATGGACTCACAGTCAATGAAAACGAAGCGTGAGGCCGGTTATTTCTACATGTCTTAAAAAACAAGAAAGCAATGTCAAGCTGACACCATTTCCTTTAGTGGCAGTTAGGTATTTTAAAAGAAGGCAGCTGTCAAAACATAAGTATGCTTCTTACCTGCACATGAAAAACTTCCTTTTTTTTTTTTCTTCCGTCTTTGAAATTGAACCTAGGGCCTCGAGCATGCCAGGCAAGCGCTCTGAACTGTATTCCCAGCTCTATTTCTATCCTTCTAGAACTATCTATAAGAAAAAAAGCAAAAAGGGATCTTTCACTTGAAAGACCATCTCTATAAAGACAGGAGGGCCATCAAAAGAACCAGCGACACTTTGATTCTACAGCTAGCTGTCCAACAGTCAGAGAGGGCTACTTCCGTCACCGGGACAGTGCCCCCTCAGTCCTTCACACTTCCGGAGACTCGGAACGGGGGTGCTGCCGAAGCAATACCCACCCTGCTTTTAGCACCGTGCCTCAGTCTGTCCCAGTCAGCGGTTCCCTTGCCCTGGCCTGCAGAGGAATGCTGGTCTTTCTTTTTTTTCAGAATTTAGGATCATGCTAAAAAATACGACACTGTGACTGTTGATTTATCACCCCAGGAAGCTGCTGACTAAAATATCTTTAGGTGTCTTACCCTGTCGGGAATAGAAGGCTGCTGTGTACATAGCCAGGTGCTGGGGATATGCTGGAAACGAGGCCTTTAATATACATCATGCAAAGGAACACCTCAGGCTGGAAAGATGGCTCAGAGGTTAAGAGCACTGGCTGTTCTTCCAGAGGTCCTGAGTTCAATTCCCAGCAACCATATGGTGGCTCCCAACCATGTGTAATGAGATCTGGCGCCCTCTTCTGGCATGCAGCCATAACACTGTATACGGAAATAAATAAATGTTTAAAAAAAAAAAAAAAAAGCAAAGGAACACCTCAAAGGGAAATTTTTTAAGTAATTCTTCTATGTGAGTGAACATATGTGGGGGAAGTGCACCATCACATCTCTAGACATGGGTGTGTAGAGCCCTCCCCACTCAGTGCCTGGGAAAATTCTGTCGCCACCATTGCTCACAGACCACAGGGCGAACAGTAATTACTCTCCGTGTGTGAAGCTGTGGTCGAGGACACCGAAGCGTGACAAGGGGCCAGTGGTTCCCACACTGCCAGCCTGGGAAGGGCGCTCTTTGATTTACGTCTATAGCCTTTGCTTGCAGAACTCAGAGCTGTTGGCAACTCCATTTGGTAGACTCGACACTGGCCTGAAGCTTTTACTCACAGTCGCTCATCTCTGCACTTGACATTTCAGACTGGTGTGTCTGGTTCTGTTGCCTCTCAGCAAAAAACAGCTCGCGCGCGCGCGCGTGTTGGATGCTTCTCTTCAGAGAAATCGGGAGACGACGGTTCCTGTATCCCTCCCACCTGCTGTTGCCCGCTTCAGCTTTCTGGGATTTCCAGAGCTCTCCACTGTTCACATCTGCTCAGGGTAACAAGGTGAAAAGATGTACACGGTACAGAAAGACTGGCTAAATTTCCAAATCCTAATGATTTCGCTCTGACGACACTCTCCTTGGGGTGGGAGCCAATCGTAACGAAGAAGCATATGTCCTGACTTTTCAGGGACAGCCTTGCTTTATGACTGTTTACCTATGTAATTATTCATAGTGCCACCCCCCCCGTACCCCACCCACCTCCGCTCTTAAAGGTGACCTGAATTACCTAATTAAATAGTCACCTTATTTATAATTCACTTGGCTGCTTATGGTTCCTCTGTGGGAACTGCTAAAAAGCCTTCTGCTTCTTCATGTCTTCAAGAAATCAACTAGCCTTCCCTTCAAACAGGACCAGACTATAGCCACACTCCTGATGACTTCCTATCGCATTTACATGATAGTTTACAGGTTGTCTAATGGAAGAGTTACCGTCAAGAGTTTTTATATCTGCCTAGATCACTTCACTGAGTTAATACAACTCTAAACTTAGATGGGTTCTTACACACAGTTTACAAAATTTCCTTGAAACTTTAAACCAAGACAGTTCCTACTTCTGCAGGTACAGACACTTAGTACATAGACTAAGAGCTGTTTAGCTAATTCTAATACTGTGACATTATAGGACAAATGCTTTCATGATTGCTTTTGCTTTGCAAAGTGATCTTATGTTTATCATCACAGTCTACCTAATATCTTGACTCTTGCAATAGATGTCATTAACAATCCTTCTGAAGAAACTATAAGAGTAAGGAATTTAGCCGAGTCATATTATAGCAAGTTAGCAGAGTTGAGACTAGAATCCAGGCCTTTGGTACTCAGCATCCTCCGGGGTACCTCATATCTCCCAGCAAAGCTGAGTTACTTCACAATAGTGTAATCACCTATTCCTCCGGGACTTGGGGTTTTAACCCCTCTATTGTGTTTGCTCTTCTTTGTACCTGTGTGTTTTTATTGGTTTTCCTACAAGCTTGTTAAAGTAAGAACACCAAACCGAATCCAGGATTAATCCCTGCTAATGAGATTTCCAGGGTACTTTGAAGAAAAGAAGTGAGGGGCTAAAGCTGTTTGTGTAGCTGTCGATGATAAATCCTAAAGCAAACACTATGTGCTTTCTGATGGTTAATAAGCTCGGTCCTCAGGGGGATAAATCAGCCACCAAACAGAGAGTTTGCATTTGCTCCGCAGCAAAACCCTAAACTGACCTTCAATTGCAGAGCATAGTGGCTCACACCTGTGATCCAAGCACTCAAGAGGGAAACTCAGGCAGGAGGATGGCCCTGAATTCTAGGCTAGCCTAGACTACCGAGTGAGACCTTGCCTCAAAATTATATGAATAAGCTGTATAGTGACTCATCCTTTTAATACCACCACTTGTGAGGCAGAGACAGGTGGATCTCTGTGAGTTCAAGGCAAGCCTGGAATACATGGTGAGTACCAGGCCAGCCAAGATTACATAGTCAGACCTTGTCTAAGGAAGGGAAGGATGGAGATAGAGAGCGAGGGAAGGAGGGAAGGAAGGGAGAGAGGATATGAGGAAGGGGGAGAAAGAGAAAGACAGAAATTTTTGAAAATATATCTATATCCCTTTCAACACTTTTCTGAGGTTTCTTGTGAGTTCCATCTCTTACGTATTGGAAACACTGGACACCAGAGTTGAGACTGAAGTATAATGAATAATAGATCAAGACCGTTACCTTGAGTGCCCCACATGGAGTATTAATAACTGTATTATTGCCTCTTCCTCCAAACTGTTAGTAACCTTCATAAAAGAGTATTTATTGAGACTCAGAATAAGATAGACTTTGACTAAACAACTCACTTAACATTACTTTCTAGTATATACTCCAGACCTTGCTCACTCTTAAGTTCTATCTTCAAAAAAAATAATAATCATTCATTTCTGGTGGCTAGTATCTGGGCAACTTCACTTAAAGACATGGTGTGGATATGACTGAACTGTGGTTTTGCCATCTTCGAGAGAGGCTGTGTGTCTAACTAAAACTCTTAAAGGTGTAACACTTCCTTCTGTGTTCACCTCGGTTCAATGGCATCGTTAGGGAGAATTGTGGAAGAAGAGCTTAGTATCTCTGGTATTAGGACTGTGGGGTTTATGGGTTTGTAACTTCCTCCGATTGAAAAGAAGTCTCAAGGGCAAGGTGTGCAGCTCGGACAGGACGGTTATCCTGCTATGCAGGAAGCCCTGGGTTTAATCCCAGGACCACAGGGACCCTGAGGGGATGACACCCACCTGCCACCCCAGAACTTAGGAAGTGGAGGTGGGAGGAACAAAAGTTCAAGGCCAGCCTCACAGGATCATCCTCAGCTGCATGGTAACTCAAAGGCCAGCCTGGGCTACATGAATCCCTGCTATGAATAAATAAACAAACACGAAGGTATTTTTCTTTGCAGGCTTTTTCTACCTCATTCGGTCACCAAAAACAAAAATTTAATTTAAAATACGTTTTTCAGGGTTCTTTTTTTTTTTTTCCTCTTTTTAGTTGATTTAAGATTTGGCTACCAACAGGACACAGAGTAAGTTCTTCTCATTGCCTTTTAAAAGATTGGATGGGAAGCCTGTTTCACTTTTGCTATTCAGATTGGTAAATGGAAGCTTTTCTCTGTTCTGCCCCATCCCTCAACTGCTTCCCAAATTATCACACAGAGGCTTATATTAATTATAAATGTTTGATCAATAGCTCAGGTTTATTACTAATTAGCTCTTACATGTAAATTAACCCCATAATTCTTATCTCTGTTTAGCCACGTAGCTTGGTACCTTTTCTCAGTATGACATTCTCGTCTTGCTTCCTCTGCATCTGGCTGGCCACTCCCCAACTCCACCCTTCTTCATCTCCATCCTCAGTTTGATTGTACCGCCTAACCTTAACTTGCCTCACCATTGGCCAAAACTGCTTTATTATCAACCAATGAGAGCAACAAACATTCACAGCATACAGAAGGACGTCCCACAGTACAAATTTCTACCACCTAGCAAACTGATGTGGAATTTATAAAGTGCTTCTGTATGCATATATTTAGATTTTATGGTAGAAAAAAATGCTGGGCTAGGACAATGCCTTCATTGGTAAAGTGTTTACCAAACATGAGTGCCCAAGTTTGGCCCCTAGAACCTACATTAAAAGCTGTGTGTGGTGGCTTGTTTATAACTATAACCTCAGTGCTCAGAAGACAGAGACAGGCAGATCCTGGGGCCTGGCCAGCCATCCTAGCCTAATGCAGGAGCTCCAGGCTGATGAGACTCTGTTTTAAAAAGAAGGTGGGGACTGAAGAGATGCCTCTGAGGTTAAGAGCACTTGCTGTTCTCACAAGGACATACCTTGCACCTATATTGGGCTGCTCATAATCATCTGTAACTCCAGCTCTAAGGGATTCAAAACCCTCTTCTAGCCGAGTGCACAAACCCATACTCACATATAAACAATAAAACATAGTTTTAGCCGGGCGGTGGTGGTGCACGCCTTTAATCCCAGCACTCAAAAGGCAGAGGCAGGCGGATCTCTCAGTCTGAGGCCAACCTGGTCTACAGAGTGAGTTCCAGGACAGGTAGGACTGTTATATCTCTTAGAGAAGCCAACTCGAAAACCAAAAAAAAAAACAATAACAAAAGAAAAAAAAACCAAAAACAAACAACAACAACAAAAAACCCTCATAATTTTTTTAATTAATCTTTTTAAAAAGAACAAGAGATAAAATTTGTCTCTGGCTTTCACATGCATTTGCCTATGCACGCACACATACACACACACACACACACACACACACACACACACACACACACACAGTGCTGCAGATCCAAAAGCTCCTCTTAAAATCGAAAGGTTAAGCACTGCATCTGGAAATCGAAAGGATAAAGTTCTGTGACTAGAATTCTCAATTCTTGTAAAGGCCGGAAGAAGCAAAGACTAAACTCCTAGCTGTCATGCACCGTCCTAATAAAACAGAGATTAAAGAAGGCAGCACAGTATCGGGGGCGAGGGTGAGGGAGACAGAAAGAAAAAAAGGAAAACAAAACAGCCAAACTTCATTTTCCTGAAAACAATTTTTTTAATGTCCCGGAGGAAGCAGCAGGGAAGTGCCTGAGTGACTGAGATGTCAAAGAAATAACCTCACCAAAGAAATGCCGGCCTTGGAGGAAGGAGCGGCTTCTCATTAATGTCTGCCCGCCAGCCCACGGTGAGGGTCCGCGCACACACGTTCCCCAAACACGCTTTCCGTCAAAGACGGGATTTCTAAAGAAGGGAAGCTCAAAGGAGTAGTGAATGACGGCGCAGAGTCAGTCACTGAAATGCTTAAAATAAAACCATCTCTGCGGCAATGCATCTGGAGAATAAACGCTCTGCTTGAGAAGGACTCAGAGGCGAGGTTCTTTGACCGGGAGTGGCAGGTGGAGAGCCAATGACCTTGTTTCTCCGTGCCTCAGGCATCAGACCTCTACCAGAAACCTGCCCACGGGGGGATCCAGGGTTTAAAATCTGTCAGGGGAAAAAGCTGTGGGGAGAAAGGAGCTGCAGCTCCAGGCCACGACGTGCTGATTCCTTTCTTGATAGCGCTATATCCATTTGCTCTGGCCCCCATCCCCCACCCCAGAGCGGAGCCACTGACCAAGAAGGAAGACTTCGGCAACATCACATTGCTCCTCTTTTCTCAATTCTCCTTTATGTCTCTCAGCCCCAGTCACCTTCCAAGAAGAAAGTGAAAGTGTCGTTCCTGTGGTGATGTGAAGAAGTTAGAGGGTCTCTCCTCGGAGACCCACATGCCCACTTCTCCGGTCCTCCTTGCATCTCTGTCAGGGTCCTGGCCCTCTGCACGGTGAACCGTCTACAGGAGGTACTTTTCTCCGAGGACCCAACACCCTCTCTAAATTTAACTCAATACATGTTTCCTGAGTATTAAAAGAAGTCAGGCATATAGATGTCTGCTTGGTTGTTAAAAAAAAAAAAAAAAACAGCTGCTGTGACCTTTGACTCCGGTTTTGAGATTGGACCAATACCCCTCCTCTAAACATTCTTCTCAGGACCATGGTAATGATTAAGTATGATAATCAACATGAAATTGCTTTGTAACTAGCAAGCCAAAAATGTAAATGAAGCAGTTAATATTTCATGGAACCATATCCCTACCGCCGAGCAAACTGAGTGAAGTGGTCCTTAGACAGACTGTAGAATTTATTGCGCAAACCCTGCACGGTTTGTGGAAGTGGAGGGGTGGTCTCGATTGGGAACACCAGAAGGAGTTAGTGGGAAGAGAGCTAATTTCTACATTCCTCAGACACCAGTCAGCTAACAGCAAAGAAACACAGAAAATCAAGTAGGAAACCAGGACATATGGTGATCCTTAAAGACACTGAACAAAAGATGTGTAGACAAGATGTACTGTTAAAGCAGAATTCGTGGAGTCAACGTTTAAGGGGTTTGTGCAAGAACATATCATGAGATAGTACTTAGATTCTTATTGGGAAGCTCTTTGAAATCAAGAACATGGTTCCGGATTGTTGGCGTGGCACTTGCCAAGCTTGATGGTCTGATTTTGATGCCTGGAATCTTGTGTGGCTAGTTTTATGCCAATTTGACGTAAGCTAGAGTCTATTCAGAAGAGGAAACCTCAGCTGAGAAAACGCTCCCAGCAGTCTGGCCTGTGGACAAGCCTGTGGGGCGTTTTCTTGGTTGATGATTGATGTGGGAGCGCCCAACTCACTGTGGGGCTGGTGGTCCAGGGTGCTACAAGAAAGCAGACTGAGCAAGCCACAAGGAACAAGCTGGTAAGCAGGACTCCTCCAGGCCCTCTGTATCGGTTCCTGCCCATAAATCCCTTTCCTCCCCAAGTTGCCTTTGGTCATGGTGTTTTATTACAGCGATAGGAAAGTAATGAAGATAAACCAATATGACAGAAGGAGAGAACTAACTCCTTCAAGCAGTCTTGCGACCCCCACGCTCAGACACAGATAAGCACATGTGTTATATTTTTAAAAGAATTTGCTTCTCTTTTGCTGTTTCTACATTTGCTCGTGAAGTTTTGTCTAAAATGGAGGTGCTATGTGTTATCATAATTATAATATCTAAGCTACTCATTGCTTGAAAATGTCTCTTTGTTCATCATATCAGGGTTATCAATATGATACCCAATTTACTTTAGAACATATAATAATAATAATAATAATAATAATAAAAAACAAGAAAGCAGGCTTGGAATGTCCTCAGCTGGTAGAGTGCCTGCCTAGCATGCTTAGGGCCCTGTGTCTCAATCCCCAGAACTGTACTGGGAGGTAGTGGTAGGAGGATTGGAAATTCAAGGTCATTGTCTTATAGGAATTCTGAGCTAGCCTGAGCTACTTCAAACTCAAAACAAACAAAATAACTGATCTCATTTTAAAAGGTAGTTTAAAATGGCAATAGCCTTCTGCTCTTTATATATTCAATTATATAACCTAATCAAAATGTACAGAAAATGAAAGTTGAATTTATTATACAATCAAATCATGATATATCTTATACAATATTAAAATTATTTTTGTATTAAATATAATGCCAATAAAAATTACAGTTTACTGGAGGAATAAGGATTTGGGAAGGAGGTTGCTGTCAAGGAATTTAGCAATAAAACAAAATAGTACGGAAGATATTAAGTTTTTATTGCTAATTTAGTTCTTTGGGTTTGAACACTGTACCAAGGGTACCTCCGCTATCGAAGTATGGCAGTAACGCCACAAGACTTCGCTGATAAATGTGCCTCATGTTCAGAATGTGGGATGAGCTGGGTCTGTTCGGGTTCCACTCTGTTCTGAGACAAATGACATTGAGGAGAGTCTGCTATGAAATGAGGCTGTTTTCTGCAGCGTGTTCCTGACAAGGAATATTGCAGCCCTAACAAAAAAAAAAAAAAAATGAGACAGTTTAATCATCTTGTTTACACCCAATCAAACCAACAGAAACAAGATAAATAACTAAACACAATGGAAGGCTTTAAACTGCTGCTCCAGCCGAGACAGGAATTCGGCTCATCCAAAGACCATGAGCTGAGGCGCGACGCTTGCTATTGTTGGATGGATAATAAGCATAATGCCCACTCTCCTGTACTTCTCTGAACATTCCGTGCGCCTTCACCTTGAAAATGGAAAGCGGAAACAAAGACCTGGAGAGAAGGGAGACCACGACACAGTAAGAGAGAGACAAAAATAATGAGTGCAACCCACACTCTCAGGCTTAAGAAAATGTGTCTTAACTGGGTATTTTTATTTCTGTGGTCCTATGACTTTCTCCTCGTTGCATCAAGAGAAAAACAAAAACAGAGACTATGTGAAATATGTACCCCATTGGTGAGCGAACAGACATAAACAGTCTCATAAAGGAGCTCAAATTAACGTCTACTTTGAACCTTTAACAACTCTGAGCATCTGTATCCATATAACCCCTGCTCGCTCCCCATTTGGAAGAAGCAGGGTTCATAAAAGGACTATCTTCTCTCCTACTCAGGCTGACATTTAACCCTATTCTAAATGTATATAGCAACAACAGTCACTAGAGATTATCAGTAGACAAAGGAATCTAAGAAAACAAAAGGGCGTTCAAGGTAAGCTAGAGAGAATACGAACACATGGGGGATTTCCATTTAACTGATGGAAATGGCGAGTATAGGCTTGTTATATTGAGTCACTCGGGGCACGTACACATCTTAATGGCTTGGATTTCGGTAAAGCAAGGCAGGAGGGACCCATTGTGCAGTAGTTTGAGGACTCGTCAGTGCTAATGGAATGAGCTCTAATCCTTCCAAGAGGGCCCCAGGGTACCAGAAGCTTGGGGAGATGAAGAAATGGTGAAAGCTCGGTAAGCATGTTTATCCACGATTTTCATATTATCCATTTGTAAGCCGGAGTCTGCGGTTTGAGAGCCTTGCAGGGCAGGAGTATTGATTTCCAAAACTAATTAAGCTACAAGAAATGCATGAAACTGAGAAAGGAGACGTGTCAAAGGCAAAAACACTGGGCTCTCGCACAGTCATAAAAATTCTCCAGAAGTAACAGAAGTTACTGACTGACCTATGGACTTCCCTTCATCTTGCTCATACTGCTGAATCACACAAATGGAAAACAAGCAAAAGCCGCAGCTGTCATTATTTCCCTAATGGTGACTGTCTTGACCCCCGTGTGAGTGAGACATGAACGACGCTTCCAACCAGCTGTGCTCGTTCTAAACCACTCAGGAGGGACGGAGCCCACTCTACTTTTAGAAAAGCTGTGCTTTGGTTGTGTTTCCCATTTCAATGTACCCCAAACTCTAATTTTGTAGAAGTTCGGCTTTGCTTGCAATTAGCTACATAGCCAAAGATAAATGACTTAATGACTTTAATTTAATTACTTTACGTTTGTCAAGGTCAGAGGACAGCTTTCAGAAGTCATTCCTCTCAGGAACCCCCCTGTATTGTGGACCTGTCTGAGTTGGGTTGCTATTGCTGTGAAGAGATACCACGACCACAGCAACTTTTTTTTTTTTTTACGAATGAAAACATTTAATTGGGGCGAGCTTACAGTTCAGAGGTTCAGTCCATTATCATCATGGCTGGGAGCACAGCAGCATATAGGCAGACATGGTGCTGGAGAGGTAGCTGAGGGGTCTACATCCAGATTGGCAAGCAGCAGGAAGAGAGAAAGACACTAGGCCTGGCCAGAGCATTTGAAACCTCGAAGCCTCAGTGACACACTTCCTCTGACAAGGCCACACCTTCTAGTAGGTCACACCTTCTAAGGTCACACCACTCCCTGGTGACCTGGCATTCAAACATTAGCCTATGGGGGCCATTCTTATCAAAACCACCACAGTACCGCATGCTAGCTGGCCCAAAGGCTTCCAGGCAATTCTTTAGTTTCCTCCTTCTTGCCAAAGAGTACTAGGTCTACAGATGGACATTACCACAGTGGTTTTGGTTTTTTGTTTGTTTGTTTGTTTTGTTTATTTGGTTTTTGGTTTTTGGTTTTTTTTTTAAAGTGGGTTCTGAGGATCAAATGTGACTTATCAGGCTCATGCGTCTATCTCTTTTCCTCACTGAGCCATCTACCAGATGCAATGACTTTAATTAGGATTCTCATTCTTAAATTGTGTAGTACTGTAATATCCTTTAAAAATGAAAGTAATATGTAACTTAAAAACAATAAAGTCAACAAGAGCAACCACATTTAAAATCAGGAATTTAATCTGCAAGATAGGGAACATGTTTCGTCTCTTTTGCAGGGGTTGGGTAAAAGTATTCAGTAGTAATATCAGACAGAACAAAGTAATACTACCACCTACCAATAAAAATGTGAGGTACTTTGCAATCTACTCATTCCTTAAGTTATTGATTGATTCATTAGTCAAGCCCTTATTGTCTAACTGGGAGATACCAGTTCACATAAGTTTACAAATGTTCATAATATTGCTTCATGGTAAAGCTTTCTCCTGTGAAGCTGGTCGCATAATCAAATTTATAACAGAACCAGTCAAATACCCTATAAACTGCACCAGTGGGCTGAAAATCCTCTCAATGTTTTAGAAAATCATGGCCAGATGTAACATTTAGAGGAAAGATATTCTTTATAGTACTATTACACTCTGTTACTATTGTTTATAAAAGGTAACTAAAAAATTTAAAGCAACTGAAGATGACTCGGAAAATAAGAAAATATTATGTACTCTCGAAGTTTCAGCCTTTACAGAACAAAAATATCCATTTATCTTCACTACCGGAAGAACACTAGGGATAGACAGCCTTGGGAGTAGAAGACGCTGTCTCCCTGTATCCTAAATACTCCCTACTGATCCAGCTAGCTGGGGATGAGCAGTGTTCCTCAAGGGAGCAGTTCTGGATTATGTGGGTACTACCCAACAGATAGTGACCAAGTCTCTTGGTCAGTAACTACATGTCTCACAATTAATTTATTAATTACCTGTAAAATCAAAATGTTCTGTACTTTTGTTGACTTGAAGAAACCTGAAATTTTTCCTAAAATAATTTCTACTCACTTGTCCTCTGATCTAGCATGAGAAGAAAGTTATTCCTGAGAATTGGAAATAAACTTATTTGTGACTGCAAGACATTAGCCATGTGAAGACCGCCTATCCTGTGTTTGTTATGACAACATACTTCAGGCTGGGTGATCAATAAAGATAAGACGTTTCTCTAGCTCATAGATTTAGAGACTAAGGGGCTAAGGTCAATGTTCTGCTGTTGTCTGACACTGTTCCTGTAGAGAAATTAGCAAACACTACTCAACCCAGATAGGCAACCAACAAAAGATCAAAGCCTGTATACCCCTGAAGTCCACATCGGTGAACCAACGAGTTTTATTGGGGTTACTTACAGGAATAGGGGTAAAGGGCTACTACAGGAGTGAAAATAACTCAAAGGCACTTGCATCGCCAAAGCCCATCCCAGCATGCGTGACAGCTCACAAAAGCTGGAAATGTGCATTGCACAACCTGTAAGCAGCTCGACAGTTTGGAGGGTGGTCTTTCCAGGTAACTCAATTGGTCTGAGTCTCTTCCAGACATCTTGGCTGGTCTCTGCTTCTTCCAGCTTGTCTCTGAGCACCGATCTGTGGGAGCCTGTTTTCGGGTTCCTCGTGGCTTTACCCAGCAGGTCTGCATAGAGGATGATTAGGGCCACGGGCCTGAGTACAGGTGTCTGAGATGGTCTGCACTTGGCTGTGCTGGGGGAGAAGGTCTTTTGCTCCACCCCTTGGCGTCTCTATAAATACCCTGGGGCAGAGACAGTCAGGGCCCTTTGGAATAGGTTCCAGGCCCTCTCAAGGCTATCCTTTATTTTCTATCTGTTTATCTCCACAATCTAAATCCTTCTATCTAATATTTCCTGCTGCTCGCACTCAAGAAAACTCTAGGGAGCTGTGGGGTTGGTGGGGAAACGCCCCACACCTATCAGCAGACCTTACAGCTTCTTTATGCTTGGGGAGAGAGGAGTCTGAGGAATCTGCTCAGTTTCAGGGATTTCCTGGAGCTATCAAGTTGTTTATGGTCTGAGTTTCAAGAGCTTCCCTTCGAGATAGGAGATTTCAATCTCAGAGGGAATGGCTACATAAAACTTGGTCTTTGAGACAGGCAGTGGTGGCACACACCTAGATGCAAGCAGATTTCTGAGAGTTCGTGACCAGCCTGGTCTACAGAGCTAATTTCCAGGACATCCAAGGCTGCACAAGGAAATACTGTCTTGAAAAAAAAAAAAAAACAACAACTTGGTCTCTAGTAACGGTCTTCTACTTTGTCACAGCTTACTAATGGCATGATGTAATGGGATCACATACAAAAGATGGAGACAGAAAGGCCACATGAGGTCAGAGCAAACAAGACAGAATGGAGAAATTGCGCTAATTCTGCAATCTAAACCTGTTCTCATAGGAGCTTATCCATTCCTGTTCAAGTCACCTGCTCCAGGAACCCAGGGTGAACCCCTTCACAAGAGCAGTTGTTATCTGCCCTAGTTTGCCCTCTGTTGCTGTGATCAAACCCTTAGAAAACCAAGTTTGGTAGGAAAGGGTTACTTCCTCTTATAGCCCTCAGTCCATCATCAAGAGAAACCAAGGGAGGGGGGAATTCAAGACAGGTACCCACAGTCAGAAACCATGGAGGAACGTGGTTTACGGCTTACTTCCCTTGACTTGCTCAGCTCTCTGACTTAGAAACTCCAGGCCCGTCTGCCCAGGGACAGTGCTGCCTACAGAGGACTTGGTTCTTCTCCCGCGTCAGTCGGCAACGGAGAAAAGGCCGCACAGACGAGTCTGATGGAGGCAATTCCTCAGCTGAGATTTCCTCTTTCCAGGTGACTCTAGTCTGTGTCACGATGACAAAAACAAGCACAACTGACCCCTTGTCACCCTGACACACAGACACAACACTATTAAATAACCTTTCTTTCGGGTTTATCTCTAAGATAATATCATAACATAATATAAAGCACAGTCTACTTTTAAAAGTCTCACAGTCTGTTGAAAATGTCCAGTGTCTCTTAAATGTGGGCTCCTCTAAAACCCAAAACAAATGACATATTTTCTTATTTCAAAAGAGAATAACCAGGGTGCAATTATAGTCAGATCAAAGCAAAACCAAAAAAAATCTAAATAATTCAGGGTCGGATGTCTAGGACTCAGTCATTCTGTGCTCCAGAGGGGCTTGGATGGCCCCAGTTCTCTAGCTGTCCAATCCCACAGCACACACAGGCTGTCTTCTAGACTTGGGACTGCTCCACTCCACATCTGCTGCTGTCCTCAGCCATGGGCCTGGCTTCTCTAGTATACTGGAGTCTCTGCTGTGACTGAGGCTTCGCCTTAAGTGATGACCTCCTGGCCTCTCTTTGGGGACACTGACCCTGACAGAAGATACTACTCCTCAGCTTCTCTCCATGACCCCTTCCAGCCAGGGGTTTTCATTCAACTGAGGCTGAACCTTCACCAGTGGTTTTCTGGCTTCTCTTTAGGTACTCTGACCTTGAAACTTGGGGTCATGCCTCAGCTTCTTTCCATGACCTCTTCCATCCTGTGTTTTCATGCCACCCCACAACATCAGTTAACGAATGAGGCCATTTCTCTAGCAACGTCGAGCAGGCTTCTATGTGCTCACTGACTGGCTTCAAATTTCTCTTGAAAGAGATGTATTTAACAGCTCACGGATATGTTTTTCAACGTGGCAGGGGATGCGCCGCTTGTACCAGTCATTGGAAAGAGAAGACTATTACTCCCATTGCCAGTTCTAACCAATCCAATAGGTAAATAGCCAGCGCTAATCCTTATAGGCAGTTAAATTGTGCGATGCTTGATGAACACTCCCGTGCTAAAGTAAAGGGCACTGCTGGCTAGCAAGAAAGCTGCCAAGATTAGCTTTAGATCGTATAGGAGATGGGAATTTCAGGGTCACAGAAACCATCCTGGTACAGGTGATGCCTGCTTCAAAGGAGGGGTGGTTATTAAAGTAACAGCAGGTCATTGAAGATACATTTAAAGCATTCAACAATCAATTTCGAGATAAGTAACATTGCCTGAAGTTAAGTACAATGGGATGACTGAAAATGTGGGTTTTACTTTATCATGAGACATGAACAGCCTAGGGGAAAGGACTACATAAAACACAGACTCCACCCAACCATCTGACCAAAGCCTTGCAATTAACTTCCCATCGTGAGAAGCAAAACCAGTATAAAGAGGGTTTTAAAGAAGGCTAAATGGTCCAGGGAATGATGAAGTTTGTTAGATTCTAGCTCATCTCTCTCTCTTTCAAAAAACAAGTTCAGTACCTTAAAAAAATCATAAAAATCCTTGTCAGAAACAGGAAAAAAATCTATATGCTAATTATATTTCCATTTGGGCTACAACTGAAGAGAGTTAAGATGGCAACCCAAATCTGACCCGGGGCTAAGGGGACCAACATGTGAAGAGAAAAGATTAAAAGATTCTGAACCCGCCAGTTCTGCTGAGTAACAACCAAGAGAGATGTGCTTGTCATCGGAAAATGTCCACAGAGTAAACAGCAGCCAGGGTCATTACTGAATTGAATAGAAGAAATAAATTGGGGTGAAATTGAGGACAGAGAAATGTGAACTAAATTTCTGTGATGAGAAGAGCAGCCAGACAGTGAGACATCTCCCCCAGGGTAATTATGAGACATCTTCTCAAGGGCTTTGAAAGGTCACATTTCACCATGTCCTCAATACCCATTTTTCCCCCTGTCCTGTGGATTGGAAATGCCTTTCTTCAAAGAACAGGAATATCTATATATGTATTCTAAAGATTCCTCCCTGAGAACAGTGAGTCTCGATGGGAATCAACACAGGACACTTGTGTGAAAGAAAATAAATAATAAATGGGAACCACAAGAAAGGGACAGCTCACTGGCAGGCAGGGAAGGGATTGGAAACACACCCTGTCTAGAGTCTTGAAAGAAGAAACCATAGACCTACCACCAGCAACAACAGCTCTGTGACGAAACCATGGTTCTAACGTCTGTCTAACCCGTCAGCCAGGCTTGGTTTCTCCACACAGTTTAAGCAGTAGCCTCATAATTGGTGACAATCTAATATGTGTGTTCTCTCCCTCTCTCTCTTCTCTTCTCTTCTCTTCTCTTCTCTTCTCTTCTCTCTCTCTCTCTCTCTCTCTCTCTCTCTCTCTCTCTCTCTTCTCTCTCTCTCTCAGGGGGAGGGTTCAAAACAGAATTTCTCTGTGTAGCTCTGGCTGTCCTGGAACTCACCCTATGGACCAAGATGGCCTCAAACTCACAGAAATCCACCTACCTCTGCCTCCCAAGGACTGGGATTAAATGCATGTGCCACCACTGCCCTGCAACATGTGTGTGGTTTTTTTTTTATGTCCTTATGCAATAAAATAATTCTCTAGAAATTTTTTGATGCTCTCTGTGTTTGACTAACTACTGAGAGTACTAGTAGCTCAGAACACAGGCTGGCATTAAACAGATCTGAGACTCAGTTTCCACTCTAGTATTTACCATGTGACTATTAGCCCATTAACATACCGTTCGGTGGTCCAAATTTTCCACTGAAAGTGAGGTGGATATAGACCACGAGCTGTCAGTGCCCTTGATTGCAAAAGCCACAATGGAAAATGTAAACATGAAAGATCAATGTGTTGGAACGCTGTATAGAATTCAGAGAATTAACTAGAATCAAGTGAGACGATGTGTGGGCGTTGTAGGAGGTGAATCACCAAGCCTTGGGCAGGGGAATGCCTCTAAGATGTGCCTGCGTGAATTGCTGTCATCGCTGTCCCTGGGCCACAAACTAGAGCCTGCTGCTACAGGACAGTGGATGCTGCCAGGGTCTAAAGCATCTCCGCATCTCTTTCTCTCACATGAAGTTCTGGTTCCTCACTGGGAACACCTGCTTGGCCAAACCTTGGTTACATGTGTGTGGGTGCCATAGCTCTCATGGTTGAGACTGAGGCTGTGTTTGCTCTTCATCTACATTAACAGAAGGCAGGACTCAGCCTCAGTGGAGAGTCCATTCGGGTTAAAACCTGGCTAGTTCAATTCCATCCCTGACCTACATTCTTCTTCTAATTAAACTTGCTTAAACTACTCCTCCCTAACCAAATGCAGATATCTCACAAAGTCAAAAAAAATACATGAATATTCTCCCCAAAGGAAGAGAATCAGCCCTTGCATTGACTCTATTCCAGACTCTCTGAATGATGGTGACTCTTCTGAGAAGCATGGCCCTCAAGTCACAATACTCAGGGAACAATGGACCAAACTGCAGCATGACCAACTTGGCCTCTACAGTGTTGAAAAGGTGGAAGAATGGGGAAGGATATTAATGGACATTCACATGCCTTTCTAACCTAAAGCCATTAAATTCTAAGTTCAGTCAGAAAGAGGTCAGACAGCAAGAGCGGTTATGTACAAATACTGTAGCAAAGAAGGAAACAGGCAGGAAGGAGATCTCTGGACATTCTATCTGCATTCAGTCACTAAGCCACAGCAAAAAATTTCTTTCTTCCTCAATAGTCTTTTTTCGTAGTGAGATCACCCATATCTCCATTCTTGATAGGTAGTATGAACCCTTGGGAACGCTGTCTGTATGGAATTACAGTAGCCTTGTGTAATTACTTATTTTTCTTGTTGCTATGAATGAATAACTGACAAGAAGTGACTTAAGGGGGAAGGGCTTTGTCTTAGCTTACAATTTAAGAAGGCAGATAGTCCATCACGGTGGGGAAGTCACGGCAGCATGAGTGTGAGGCAGCAGGCCACAGGCATCTAGAGTCAGGAAGCAGAGAGAGAACGGACTGCAGGGCAAGGAAATCAGACCCGGAGGCCGGCCCCTACTGACTCACTTCCACCAGCAAGACTCCCTAAGGTTTCACCACCTTCCAACAGTGCCAGGAGCCGAGGACCAAGCACTCAAACCCATGGGGGACATTTTACATCCAGACACGGCATGATGAATTCAGTATCTTCTCTGAGGACAGTAGAAGGAGAAGGTCCCCTAACCATTCCAGGATGTCACAATAGCAGCTTGCTTCCTTGTCTCCTGTTTGGTTTTGTTCAGTGTTAGGGACCTGCAGCCAGGAGCTCATGAACACTAGGCAACCACTCTACCATTGAGCAGAATCCCAATACCCCACTGTCACATTTACATCCAAGATCAATGACGTAGTAAACACCAACATCTTCTATTATTACAACATGAGTAGACCCAAGTGGACAGATGATGGGCTCATTTTCCAATTCACTGTTTTTGTTTTTCTTTGAGCAGATGCACTCATCCCTTCAGTACTTAGGGTCCTCATCATTAGCAACCAGGATAAGAATATAAGCAAAACATTTTAATTGGCCATTAGCTATAATTGGTTCTATTCCTTGATTCCAGAGAATCCAAGACTAGTCTAAGTATAGAGAGCTAATATCAGCCCATAGACAGTACCTTGCTCGATGTCATGCTGTGCCGGACACAATACATCTTCAGTATTTCTGTCAGTAAAGCTAGCTGATTCTGCAGGAAGGGAACCTATGAAGATAAACAAAATAGTTGAGAATGAACACATTGCCTTTGTTAACTCATTACAAAGGAGTCGTTGGTCAGATGGAACGTTGTGTGGAATCTGTGTATAAGGCTTCCAATAAATCCATGGTTAGTGGGAACCGAAACATCAGCAAAACAATTCGCTGTCAACGATGCCCCTTACTTTATGCCTTTTTCCAAACTTCTGAGATTTCTGATGCTGCTGCCCACGGTTTCCCCTATGGAACTCCTCATCACTCATCCAAGACCAGGTTGCATGGGGATGTAAGCTCACTGCCTTCCACCCCTGTGGTGACATATTCTGTACCCTAATCAAATTTGCTTAAAGATCAGAGGACAGAACACAAGCCACTAGATTAAACACAGAAGCCAGACAGTGGTGGCACACACCTTTAATCCCAGTACTGGAAAGCACACACGCCTGTAGTTTTCCTGTGTCCCACCTGGTCTGAGGTCAGGACAAATCTCTCTCACCCGCCAATCCTGCAGCCGCTCAGACCCAAATAAACACACACAGACTAATATTATTTTTAAACTACGGCCATGACAGGCTTCTTGCTATCTAGTTCTTATATCTTAAGTTAACCCATTTCTATTAATCTATAAGTTGCCACGTGGCTGTGGCTTACCGGTCTGCTGGCATGTTGTTCCTTTGGTGGTGGCTGGCATCTCCTGACTCAGCCTTACTCTTCCCAGAATTCTCCTCTCTGCTTGTCCCACCTATACTTTCTGCCTGGCTACTGGCCAATCGGCGTTTTATTTATTAACCAATCAGAGCGACACATTCACAGCATACAGAGTGATATCCACAGCACATGCCTTTAAATCCTAGGAAGTGATGGCTGGGTAGAGAAAGGTATAAGGTGTGAAGAGACAGGAACTTTTCAGCAGACGTGTCCCTTTCAGCTAGAGGCTTTTTCAGCTGAGGAAGCTCTCAGTTGGCAAGGTGAGACGTGGCAGTGGCTTGTTCCTTTGTCTCTTTCATCTTTCAGCATTTGCCTCAATATTATGCTCTAGGTATTTTATTAAGACCATTTAGGAATTCATGTTACACACCCCAAGCTCACACAAGGTTCATAGTACCAAGTCAGGCTCCTCCCATTTCCCCCTCATTAAACTGCTCCTAGAGAATTCCCATGAGGTCAGTCATACACGGATTTTCAGTTGCAAATGGGATTTAGAAAGTCATAAGCAGCAAAATTTCATGCCCAGAATCCCAAGCTTTGGAGGTAGAAATGGGAAGATCAGAAGTTCAAAGTCAACCTTGGCAAGCTTATGCTGCATGAGACCCTGTCTCCAAAAACAAACAAAACAAAAGCCAGCTGTTTAAGAAAGCAGTCAGGGAAGAAGGAAAGAAGTAACTGAGTGAAATGCCTAACCCAGACATAAAATAAAAAACCTCACAGTGCAGGCTATTATTGGTGACAACGTATGTTTTTAGATAAAAGTGTTTAATAAGGAAATGCAATTGTGCTGGCTAGTCTTATGTTAACTTGACACAAGCTAGAGTCATCAGAGAGGAGGGAAATCTCAATTGAGAAAATCCCTCCCTAAGATCCCACTGTAAGTCATTTTCTTAATTAGTGATTTATGGGGGAGGGCCCAGACCACAGTGGGTGGGGCTACCCCTGGACCAGTGATCCCGGGGTGTACAAGAAAGCTGGCTGAGCAAGCCATGGGGAGCAAGCCAGCAAGCATCACCCCTCCATGGCCTCTGCATCAGCTCCTGCCTCCAGGTTCCTGCTCTGAGTTCCTGCCCTCACCGCTTTGGATGATGAACTACTACTATAGGGAACTGTGAGTGACACAAACCCTTTCCTCCCCAAGTTTCTTTGGTCATGGTGTTTCATCACAGCAACAGTCACCCTAACTAAGACAGCAATCAAATACAGGTCTTTGGCATAAGAAATAAATAAACATGCAGTCGATACATCTCCCCAGCCTAACATTTTATGCTTTAGTCTTAGTTTTTCTGTTTTTGTATTGCATATACCATGTTTAGTCTGCTTCTCCTAAAACCCAAATACTTGCTCTCTTAACGCTATCTCACAAATCACACGAGCTTTCTTCCTTCTTCATTCTCCCCACCTCTATTATTTTGAAACAACTGGTTTTAGAGTGAAGAAACTCTTCCTTCTACTTGATCAATTCTGTTTACGCTCTCTATCTTCCATTTCACTCACTTTATTTTTCACATCAGGAATTTCTGTAAATATAGTAATATTTTATAATTAAAACAAACATTTTAAATTTCTCAGTCTGATCCTGGATTACTAAATCATTTCACTACTTCAAAAAAAAAAAAAGATTTGCTGATCTTCCTTAAGACAGTGATTATTTAATTCTTTGTTGGAGAGCTCATGTGTTTCCACTTATTTGTGATTACCATTTCATTTCTTCTTCTAAGGATATCTCATTTCCCTGATGGTTCCAGGTCCTGTTGCTATACATCTGTATATTTGGAAATGGGGTCTTATCCCTTCCATGCAGAAATTGTAGACTGACTGGCTTTATCTAGGAAAACCATCCAGCAGTCCACTGATCCAGAGGTCCTGGGCATGCTGTCTAGTTGATCAGCTTTCTGCTTCAGTTTTCAGGCAGCTTGGCCTGTCTGGGTCAGCAGGTAGACAGACCTGCCTTGCATCCACAGAGTCGAACTCAGACTATAGGTCTAGAGCCTATACCTGAATATGCAGCACATTCTGAAGTCTGAGTCCACAGAGGTTGGCCTGGTTCTGAAAGAGGCCTGGAGCTTAGGTCCAGGGGGTAGGCTAGGGTTCTTAGGATTGGCTTAGAGCCTTAGTCCACAGGTACAAGTCTGGAACGGGGATCTACCAGGATCAGTTTCGATCCTGGGTCTATAAGACCACGCTTGAACTCCAGGATCACTGAAGCCATAGAAACCACATTGGAACCTGAAACTGCCATGGTGCTCAGACGTGCTTGGGACCTGGCTCCTTGAAAACCAGCTTGAGGTATGGGTACACAAATGCTGACGTAGAAGTTAGGCCAATGAGGACTGTTCTAAAATCTGGGTTTGAAAGTTATCTTGGAGTTTGGGTCTGAAGAGGCCATACTAACACTAAGATCTACTGGGATGTACATGATCTTAGTTTTCTAAAACACTGGGGCCACCAGGGCCAGCCTGGATGGTAGAGCCACAGAGATGGGCCTAGCAGAGAAAAAGCCTAGATTTTGAGGTTTGAGGCACTGACCAGGTACGCAGGTAAGCCTGAAACCTGGAATTTGTAAACCTCCCTTGACTCTGAGATAGTCTGGAATCTAATATGGGCTTAGAACCTAGGGGTACAGAGGTTCACCTGCCACTTGAAGGGCCTGGAACCTCTGTCACAGAAGGTACCCTTGAGACTGGGTCTATGAGCTACCTGATGACTGGGATTATAGGACTAGACTTGTGCAGGGTTTAGTCCTGAAACCTGGGAACATGCAGGCCTACCTAGAAGAGAAAGCTGATCAGAAGCAGGGACTACAGGGTACAAATGGGAAATGGAGTCTGTAGAG
>CABHPQ010001627.1:32495-48742 GCA_902168405.1 Peromyscus aztecus
GTCTGTAGAGACTGAGCTACTTCGGTGGTGAGTCAAAACATTGGTGTGCTGCAAATGGTCTATCACAGGTATAGACCTGGTGACCGAGTCCAATAGGCAGGCCTGGAACCTGGGACTGTAACTTAGAGGTTCAGGCATGAGCACTATCCCAGCGTATGGTACTATAGAGGTCCACTCAAGGCTGGATATGTGTGTATGCATGCTTTTGTATGTAAGTGTGGGCACACACGTGCCATGGTATGCATGTGGAAGTTCTGACCTCTTCAGATGTTCAGTTTCATTTTCTATCTTGTTTGAGACAAGGTCTCTGTTGGTTGCCACTGGGTGTGTCAGACTAGCTGGCTCATGAGCTTCTGGGGGTTCTCCTACCTCAGCTTCCCATCTTGTCTTAGGAGTACTAGGATTGCAGACAGGAACAACCAGTTTTTCATGAGCTCGGGAGATCTGAACTCAGTTCCTTGCTTGTGTGCAAGCACCCTATCCAGTGACCTAGCTGCCTAGCATCCAGTGCTGGGTTTGTTTGTTTGTTTGTTTGTTTGTCTGTTTGTTTCAAGACAGGGTTTTCACTGTGTAGCCCTGGCTGTCCTGGAACTCTCTCTGAAGACCAGGCTGGTCTGTAACTCACAGAGATCCACCTGCCTCTGCCTCCCGAGTGCTGGGATTAAAGGCGTGCACCACCACTGCCTGGCCCAGTGCTGGGTTTTATTGGAACAAGTCTAGTATCGGAGTCAACAACAAACTCCCGTGCTCACCCACCCCACCACCACCACCCCCACATACAGCGTCTTGATCCGTGCTCTGATGCCAGCAGTTAGACAACTCTAGAACCTAAAGCTTCCCTTCCTACGCTCCTTCGTGTGTCTTCTTTTTGTGCTCCCCTCACGTACTGCAATTCCACACCTGAAGGAACTTGCTCTTTAGGAAGTACTTCCCTTGGTGGGTAGTTGCTGGGGATGCTGGGAATGTGCTGCTCTGATTGATTGATAAATAAAACGCTGATTGGCCAGTAGCCAGGCAGGAAGTATAGTGTAGGCGGGAAAAGGAGAGAAGAGAATTCTGGGAAGTAGAAGGCTGAGGCAGGGAGACGCTGCCAGCCATGAGGAGCAGGATGTAAAATACCGGTAAGCCACAAGCTACGTGGCAAGGTGTAGATTTATAGAAATGGGTTAATTTAAGATATAAGAACTAGATAGCAAGAAGCCTCAGCTACACAGCCATATAGTTTATAAATAATATAGGCATCTGTGTGTTTATTTGTGTCCAAGCAGCTGCGGGATTGGCAGGTGAGAGAGATTTGTCCTGACCATGGGCCAGGCAGGACTAGGAGAAACTCTCCAGCTACAGGTAGTTGTTTACATCAGTGTTTATGTGAGGTACAATGTTGAAAAGCTCTGCTCTACCACCATGATGATATCCAGCTCTCGGCAGCTACTCATAAAGAGTTTCTGCATACAGTATTCCTGTAGAAAAACACATGAGACTAAGTCTAACAGGTCCCCGGGATTCTATTTCCTCCCACAAATCGTTACCCTGAACGTACATCCCAACTGTGTCCAGTTAACAGATCACAACTACGACACTGGACGAGGCAGTCCTACACAGAGGTCATAGAAAAGAGCCACAGTGAAGTCTCAACAGGAACGTCACCTCGCCCTGACAGTGTCCTCATGCTTCCTCCAGTTCTAGATTTCCTCCACCGGATCATCTTTCCCCAAACGCTGATGTAATCACACGGGGAAGAAATGAGCACAGGAGACATCTGGAGGGCCTCAGAAACCCGAAGGTGAGAGACTGCTTGTTACACCCCCTCCTACGTGATGTATTCTAGACCAGAGTTTGCCAGTGTCTTCTGCAGCAATCCGGTTTCTTCATCACAATTTGCCCTTCAACTTTTTAAAAATAACTGAATAGTTAATTAATTCTCCAGAGAGAAGGAAAATATTCCGTTTCTGAACTGATTAATGAGCAAAGACTTTACAGCTTTTCTATAACTCTAACCTCATTAAAATCAAATGAAATGCCCCCCCCAAACGCCTATGGCTATGCAACCTGAAGGATACTTGAAGGTTGGAGTTGAGTGCTAAGTGTGTCCACGGGACCAAGAACAACTGAACAGCCTCCATCCTGGTTTCAAAAACCAGACTGTCCCTGAACTGAGAGGAGATGAGACAAATAATAAACTATAATTTTGTGAGACTATGCAAGCATCTCTAAATGAGAGTTCACAGTAAAACAAATTTATAAAAAAAACTATATAGTGGGCTTTCTAAAATGAGTACTTACTTAATTTCACACGATGAATTAAAATTTCTACAATAGGAAAAAAATTACATACTGATGCCCATCTAGACAAACAATTCATAAAACCAGTATGTTACTGAAAATATTGGGCAACACAAGACTGACTATCCTTAAAGCCAGGATAATGACACATAGACTATTTCAAATTAATGTTGAAAAAATTTAATCCATCACAAAATAGTAAAATGACAGCTCATCGATTATGTTTTGCTCTTGTTACAAGAGGGTGTCCAACGGTCTCAGCTCTGAGACAGCCTCGTGGTATTGGAACTGATGAGTAAAAAGGCGGCGGGAAGCCCATCATGATGGCTTCAGTTTCAGCACTCAGGAAGCAGAGGCAGGAGGCTCTCCGTAAGTTCAAGGCCAGTCTGACCTACATAGTGGGTTTCAGATCAGTGAGGGATCCATAGTGTGACCTTGTCTCATGACAGCAGCAGCAGCAGCAGCAGCAGCAGCAGCAAGCTGGAAAGTGGTAAAGCCAGGAACTTCCCACACATTCATCAAAACAGGAAGAGAGGAAGAGAGCGGCAGGTTAGGCCAAGAACAAGGATATTCTCGAAAGTGAACATACTGTGGGACTTTTATCCATGGGGTGTTCTCCTCAAACTCTCATAGTAATTTAAGTATAGTGCTATCTATCTACCTAAATAATGGGCAAAAATCTTCTTTCAGGACATCACTGCTGTGTAAACGCTTAAACATGAAGCACTGTGGTTTGGATATAAAAATGTCTCTCAAAGGCTCATGGGTTAAAGATCTAGTTGATGGCTGATGGGCTGTTGAGAGGTGGTAGATCACGAGGGCTCCAACGCCATAGATGGGCTTATCCACTGACGATTTGATAGGTGGTGAGTAGACTATTAGGAAGTAGTACACGGCTCAGGCAGCAGGTCACTGGAGACACATGTTTTTGGAGGTCATATCTTATCCCTAGCCCCTCCGCTCTGTCATTGTGTGAGAGAGCAGACCACCACAAGGTAAGCAGCCCTTCTGCTAGAATATATGCCTTACTACAGAAACATAGAGCCAGCTGACCACTGACCAAAACCTCGGAAACAGATCCAAAGCAAATCCCTCCTCCCATCCCGGGTTTTCCCGAGTGTCTGTCATAGTGATGAAAAGTGACTAGCTCTGATCTCTAATGTTGGAGTTACTCGCTCAAAATTAAAATCACAAAAGGCCTGTCACGGTGGTTAGACCCTGCATTTTCATTTAGGGATAAGAGTGTCACATAGTGTTCTAAAGAGAGAGTTTTATGTGAGATATATATATATATATATATATATATATATATATATATATATATACAAGATTATCTATGTTTATGTATATATATACATATATATGTATATATATATACATATATATATACATATATATCCAGGCTTGGTAGTGCGTGCTTATAACCCTAGCACCTAGAAGGTAAAGGAAGGAGGGTCAAGAATTCAGTGTCCTCCTTAACTACACAGTGAGTTTGAGGCCAGCCTTGGTTATGTATAACCTAATCTCCAAAAGGACTAAAAATAAAATAAAGTATTTTTTTTTAATGAATACTCACTATGTAGATCATGAATAGGGGGCCAGAAAGATGGCTCAGTGGTAAAGGACACTAGCTGATCTCAAAGAGAACTCACACAACGGCTCACAACTGTGTGTGATTCCAGTTTCAGGAGATGTGAAACCCTCTTCTGGCTTCCAAGGACACCAGATATGTATGTGGTACACATACGTACATATGTGCAGACAATACACTCATACACATAAATAAAAGTAAATAAATCATTTGTAAAAACAAAAAAAGCAAAAAAAGTGTATATAACAAAATCCAGAATAATTAAATAACAAAACTAATTTAAGCTTAAATCATGACTGTTCATTCGTCTTCATTTCACAGTAACAACTCAAATTTATTCACACTCAAAATTTGTTCATTTCAAATAGTTAAGCACCAGAACAGTTCTACCTTGTTCAAAATCAAAACTAATTTGGCCTAGTACCTCTCTGGGTCATTTTAGTTAAAGGGACTGGGTGGAACCAAGTGGAAGCTGCAGTGGGAGGAGATTATATCAAAAGCAATTCAACAGACAAGGAAGTGAGGGAGAAAACTAATTACCACCCGGCACTAGTGAAACAGAGTAAACAAAAGAGGAGGAAACTTCTCAAAGGAGAAGCCTGAGTTCCCACTGCAAGAATAACCAAACCAGGTGTGTCAAAATACATATATACATGTATGTTTATTTATGTATATGTACACACACACACACACACACACACACACACATATGGGAAAGGAGCCAGGAATTATGGGTAGAAGCCCACTTTAAAACAAGCCAAGGTGATTTTTTTTACAATGTAGCTGCAAGATAAATAGCATAGTTACATAGTTACAAGGCTGGACTAGGTGATGTGAAAACTCATTAAATAAATGGTCTGTTGGAGTGCACCGAGAGGTAGTATTGAGTTAATACAGCACAAAAATATCCCGTCATTTTGTTGACTCCCAAAAAGCCTCTTCGGAATTCAAGGTCAAGTTTAAATTCACACTTTGCAGATGGAAGGGCAAGATCTTGGGCACCAGCCTGGAAGGCAGCGTGTTCAGAAGTCCCGCTGTCACGCTTCAAGCAGCCCCCCCCCTTTTTTTTTCAGAGGTGGCCAGCTGAGTCGGCATTTGTCACGCAGGGAGCGGAAACGGGAACAAGATCATCGGCAGAAGGAACAGTGAAATCACAAACCAGGCCGTGTGGCAATCACCGCGCCCTGCTGTGTAGCAATAGCAGCACCTGGGCAAAAGTGAGTCATTATGCAGGAGGGGTGTTGGAAAGGGATGAGTGTCACAAAACCGGGAAGGGGGGGGGCAGAGGGAGGAGGAAGGGCAGGTTTGCAAACAGTGACCAAAGCCAAGACCAGGCCATCCATATCATAAATGGTCTACCCTGTGTGCCCGTGAGCACATAGTCTTGATACTTTCCTTGTCAGTACCTCTGACACACAGGAATGGAATGGAAGACAAAAGGCACATTTTAAACAATTACACTTCGTAGCCACAAGGTCGGGGAAATGACCTCTACTTTAGTCAGCACCATTTTCTCTTTTTGGATGTTTTCCTGGGTTTCTTCAAATATTGGTTTTAAAAAATGAAGTCTAAACCAGTGTTTCTCCAGAATTAGAATAGGACCTTGAAGTTCCAGATTTGTGTTTCTAAGACTAACTGCACTGATAATGAGCAAACCCTCTTCCACTCACTCATTCATTCACGGCTGTCTCTTAAGCATCCAGTGTAAGCCAACACTGCAGTCCTCCAGGGTACAAAAGAGACCTTCGATATACCTCCTGATCACTCAAAATTAGCGCCCTGGCAGACAAGCTAGATAATAATTAGACAAGCTTGTGATTTGCTAAATAAAAATGAGAAAAAGACTATGATGCAAAGCTATCAAGCGCCATGAAATTTTTTTGAGCTAGTCTGCAGACAGACATGCGCACCACAGCCCATGCTGGGAGGGCAGAGGACAACTTGCAGAAGTGAAGGAGTGGCTTCTCTCCTTTCACCTTGTGGGTCCCTGGGATAAAACTCAGAGTATCAGGCTTAGCAGGCAAGCACCTTTCCCCACTGAGACGCCTCACCAGCCTTCTTCTTCTAATTCTGATATTCAAGACTTAAAATATGTCACAAGCACCAAGGCACAAAGAGAGATGAACCCAAATGCTACTATTTTTTTCTTTACACCATAGCAAATCAAAATAACTTTTCCCTCACCGCTCCCGGCTTTTTGTCTGCAGGTGAAATTTTCTTTCAACCTCATTAAGATTCTAGATGTCGTTGCAAACCCCTGGTCCTTGTGGATTGCTGGTGAGCTGTTGCACACAGGAAGCAATGGGGACAGCGTTCTGATCTTTATTGCCATCCCTGAGGGCCCGGACTACCAACCCTTGATGAGTACCAATATTCTGCTACCTCTTTCAGGAGGCTGAAAAAACAAACCTATATAAAAAGGCAAACAAGTATAATCTCTAAGAAAAAAAAAGGCTTTAGGCAAGACATTTTGGAGATATTAAATTTTCTCTTATGAGGAAGGGAATCTCAGATCTTGGCATAACTTGCTTAAGAATCACAGACGATGTACCCAATCTTTTAACTCCCCATGTTTTCCAAAAGAAGAAAAACATTTCTCAGAGCAAAATGAAGGAGGGCTTCTGATTATAATTCTTGGAGATTTTTCATAAGAATGAGGCTTTAGGAAAGGAAGCTAAAATGAGAGATGGAGGAGACTCTGCAAGGAACGGGAAACATGTGCAGTCACCCTGTGTTGGAGAACCATAGCACACAAGAGCTCATTAGAGGAAAAGTGGTAAGAGGTTCCTTGAAGCAATGGAGAGTAGCTGGACCTGGCGGCGCACGCCTTTAATCCCAGTATTCAGGAGGCAGAGGCAGGCGGATCTCTGGGAGTTCCAGACCAGCCTGGTCGACAGAGTAAGACTGTCTCGAAATACAAAAAGGGGGGGGGAGGGTATAATTAAAGGATGCTTGCATTAAAGGAACAGCAGATGTGTGTCTTTAAAAGATCATATTTTCTACATCTTGCAGAAGGGATAGAAAAGATGGATGTAGGGGGAAGAAGGGTAAGAGCTACAGTATCAGCTTGGGGGGAAGATAATCATAGCTTAAACTAGGTTAGTGGCAATAGAGATGGATGAAATTAAAAGGACGTGATCATACATCGCCTTATAGCCAACAAAGATGATTGGATTGTCATGGGTAAGTTATGAGTTTTGCATTTCCTTGTACGAATGGATGGATTATAATGTCATTCACCAAGCCCCATTATCAAAGCCTTGTTAAGGTGGTTTGCGTGGGAGACATGAAGTGTTTCTTGTAGAAAAGTTGGATCTGAGATGCTTTGGAGGTACCCAGGTGCATCGACTGGTTGAGAAGCTGTATATTTCTTCTGCCTGGTGAGAAATGAGATAAAGATGTTAAATTGCCTGGGTTAGTGTCCTGAACATTATTTTTTACCATTAAAAAAAAAAGCCATCAATATCAAAGAACAAACACTGAGTTGGAGTGTATCTATGGAGGGTATGGAGAAGACACAAATGTAGGTAAAACTCATTAAGAAGCTGGCTAGACTTTGGAAATCAGTATGACGGTTTATCAGAAAATTAGGAATTAATCTACCTCAAGACCCACTGATATCACTCTTGGGCATATATCCAAGGAATGCTCAATCATACCACAAGGACACATGCTCAACTATGTTCAAAGCAGCATTATTCGTAATAGCCAGAACCTGGAAACAACCTAGATGACCCTAAACCAAAGAATGGATAAAGAAAATGTGGTACATATATATACACAACAGAGTACCACTCAGCCGTAAAAAATAAAAATAAAAAAAAATAAAATAAAAAAAAAGACATCATGAAATTTGCTGGCAAATGGATGGAACTAGAAAATATCATCCTGAGTGAGATAACCCAGACTCAGAAAGACAAACATGTAATGAACTCACTCATAAGTAGATACTAGATGTAAATCAAAGGATAACCAGACTAAAACCTACAGCTCCAGAGAAGCTAGGTAACAAGGAGGACCCTAAGAGGGACACATGGATTACCCTTGGAAGGGGAAATAGATGAGATCTCCTTGAGTAAAGTGGAGGTAAGGGGGGCAATGGAGGGTAGGGGCTGGAAGATGGGAACAATGGGGAATGGGATGGTAGAGCTGGAACAGGAGCAGAGTGGAAGAGTGATGAAGGAGATATCTTGATAGAGGGAGACATCATGGGAATAGGGAGAAACCTGGTGCAAGAGAAGTTGCCAGGAATCCACAGGGATGATCCCAGCTTAGACTACTAGCAGTGGTGGGGATGCCTGAGCCGGCCTACCCCAGTGATCAGATTGGTGAATGTCCTAATTGTCATCATAGAGCCTTCATCCAGTAACTGATGGAAACAGATGCAGAGAGCCACGGCCAAGCACCAGACTGAGCTCCAGAAGTCCAGTTGAAGAGAGGGAAGAGGAATTCTATGAGCAAGGGGCATCAAGACCGTGATGGGGGAACTTACAGATACAACTGAACCAAGCTAGTGGGAACTCATGAACTTTGGACTGACAGCTGTGGAGCCTGCATGGGACTGGACTGGGCCCTCTGCATGGTCGAGACAGTTGTGCAGCTTGGTATGTTTGAGGGGCCCCTGACAGTGGGAATGGGATCCAGCCCTGGTACATCAACTGGCTTTTTGGAGCCTACTGTCTATGGGGGGACTCCTTGCACAGCCTTGGTGCAGGGGGAGGGGCTTGGACCTGCCTCAGCTGAATGTGCTGGGCTTTGCTGACTCCCCATAGGAGGTCTTATCTTTTCAGAGGAAGGGATAGGGATGGGGGGTCGGGGGTTGGTTGGGGGGAAGGCTGAGGGGAGCAGGAGGAGGGATGGGATCTGTGGGATGAAGAGGACAGCAAGGATGGGTACTGGAGAGAAAGATGGGACTGGGCTGGGGCCTCTAGCATGTTTAATGGATGAGACTCAAACATGTGTCTGTGCTGCACAGAGGGATCCACTAAAGAACGAATGGCTGAAGACACCAAAGGAAGTATAAATTACTAAACATATCTTTCTGCAGGCAGCAGAGGGCGGGATCCCCGTCATGTGCAGGACTGGACTTTAAAAAGAGGAAAAAAAAAAAAAAAAGGAAAAGGTGGGCCTGTTCCCAAGCTGGCTTTTATTCTTCTTGTAAGGAATGGATAGACGAGGTAATCAGGGTAGAATCAGTGGAATTTCAAAGAACATCCAAAGTCAAACTAAAGTGTCTGATCCTGGATGTGTGGTAGTTACATCTGTCTTGCTGCAAACATTTTTCAGTAGTCCCGCTTCTTCCTGGGAATAATAGATAAATAAGGTGGACAGCCAGGATTGATGCACACATTGATGAAAATGACCCAAGACACAGTGGGCAGTTCTTTGGAGTCACAGAAAACGCTGTGTTGAAGCCAAAGGTCACAGAATCTGAGCTTGATGTGGAAAACACTAAAAGATGAGCAGGCTAATAATGAGCAGAGAGAAGGCAGAGTTGTTCACAGTCAATGCTCAATGAAATATGATAGGACAGGTAACTGAATAAGAAGTCTAGACAGACAGAAACTGTACTCAGAGAGTGAGATATGATCGGGTTTGACTGTGAAGAAGTAGAGATGTTGCAAATATTTTCTGCCCCCAGGATATGACTCAGGCAGTAGTGAGCTAATGTGGTATGAAGGAAAGAGTCATTGGAGAAAGAGGTCAACAAAATGGGAGCCAGGGAATGGCATGGCCGGGCATTAAATTATGATTAATGGGAATCTGGGTGAAGGGGTCACTATCAGACTAACATCAAGCTCATTAATAAGTGAGGGGGAAGTAATTGGGCAATAATAATAGACAACAATAGTTAGAAGGAAATGAAGCATTCTTCAGCAACATCATGAAACTTAATAGAAACAACAGTGAAGAGCACCAACCCTGTCTCTCTCAGAAGCACAAAGCTAAGAGAGAGCCAGCAACCTTATTTTCACCGCCAAAATCCCAGGGAGCAGTATCTCCATTGACAACCTCAAGATCTTAGATTTTACCTCTTCGTACTGGCAGCCCTGTCCTTCTAAAGCTACCCTTTGTCTCCATCCTTACCTTTAGAGATGTAATGATACTTGTTTCTGAGATGGAGTCTCATGTAGCCCAGCTGACCTTGAATTCACTATGTAGCTAAGGATGACCTTGAACTTCTGATCCTCTTACCTCTAACTCTCAAGTGCTGAGATTACAGATGTACACACCACCCAGCTAGGTTTTGTACAGTACTGAGGATAAAACCCAGGGCTTTGTGCATGCTGGACAAGCACACTACCAACTGAGACCCATCTCAATCCTTAGGTATTTTCAATGAAAGACGTTACAAACCCATAAGAACCACAGCAGTGACCTCAGAAATCCTGATCGCTTCTCCAGAAACTGCTAACGAAGTCATTGAACTGAGTTGAATATAATAAGATAGTGTTACACTTAAAAGAATTTTAATTAAACACGCAGCCTTTCCCAAAGATGCAGAAAACAAAGTTCAATTATATATATATATATATATATATATATATATATATATATAATTGTGTGGTGTGTGTGTGTGTGTGTGTGTGTGTGTGTGTGTGTGTGTAAAATGAAATTGAAGTGGAATTGACCAGATATTTGCCACCAGAAATTAATGAGTTTTCTCAAGACATAGCTTTGTGCATCCTAGACAAGCACTTTACTGAATTACCCCCCAGCCTGAACCAATCATTTCTTTAAAAAGATAAATACTGAATGCAAGACCACAACATTCTAGGTTTGTACTCTACCACCAAGCTAGCCCCCAGCTCACAACCACTCTCGAATGTTCTTTTTTGAAAGATTGCATTTTTGCTTTAACTAGTTAAATTCCAAATATCCTGAAAGTAGCTCTTCTGCACCCAAAAAATAGTCCCAGAAGCTCTTTTGGATGACATTCCACTTGCTTGCAAAGTCTAAATATGAGTTTAACTTTTAGAGTTTGATTTGTTTGTCCTGTTTGGTTTTTGTGACAAGACCTCACTATATAACCCTGATGCTACAAAACAGGCTGGCCTCCTCACAGTAATCCCTCTGCCTCTGACTCATGATTTATGAGATTACAAGAGTGAGCAACTATACCTTTTAAAGTACGTCCTTAAGAAACGTTCATCAGGAACTCAAATTCATAATCCATTCATTTGGCATACTTGGATCTTCAGCTCAGTCTATAATAGCATATTTTCACACCACCGTTTCTCCACAGTTACAAGGTCTTAATCATAATGAGTCACAGTGAAGTCTTCTTTAGTAAGTGGGATTAACATTCCCATGTGAACTTGAGACACTAACTTATCAACAGCTCCTCAAGGCCTTTGGTTTTCACTGTGATTCTGGCAAGGCTCTCATAAAAGTTTAAGAGCATTAAAATACATGTAGTCTCAAACTATTAATGCTTGTAAAGCTAGTCTTCCTACTGTGTTTTCAGCATTCTTCAAAGGAAGGGGAAAAAAGAAAGAAAATGAAAAAAATTAAGAGGCCACTATGAGCTTCTTATGATACAAATATTAAGAAAAGTGATGGACTTGGTAAATTAAATGTTACTGCATTAGACTGAAAAGCAAGAAACTCTCAACATTTCCTTTTACTATGCGACATTTATGGCTCATCAATATGCCTGCTCTAGCAATCTGGGCTGCCATCAAACCAGTATTAGTTGATGAAAAGTGAAAAATTGAAACAACCATGAAATGGTCCTCAGAGACTAGTGTAGTTGAAGTTTGTGTGTTTGTTGTTATGAGGTTCATGGGGAAAAATGCAGGAATAGATTTATGAAAAACGTGGATTACAAAAAGGATGCCCCTGTGCAAAACACTGAAGAATTTATTAACAGAAAGGTGAGGAGGGAGGGAGACAGAACAGCCACAGGAATGCTGCCTTCAAAGGGGAGACTAAAGCTAGGAAGGTTCCAAAGGAGAGAAGGCCCTGAGAAAGAATGTCTAAGAGATGTCGATTATTTACAGTTTTTTAAATGGCCTTGAGGTTTCGAGAAAGTGAGAAGAAATAAGCACCTTATCTATCATAGAAAAGTCATCAAAATAATTTTCTCAAAAGCAGTAACTTGGCAACTGTGAGAAGAGGGGTGACTGGAAGTGAGAGTACTCAGAGAAAATAAAAACGAAGGATCCCCGGCCTGCAGAGGCAAAAGAAAAGGGAATGAATGTCAAAGGGCGTAAGTCGTGGATAGAAATCAGAAGTCGAGATAAGATGAAAAAGTCCGTGCTGTGATGTGAAAATGGAAACGAGAGGGGGTTTCTAGAGGAAGCTAGAAGTCATAACCCTGCCATCCAATTCCCAAGAAAGCAAATCCCAGGAGGCAAAAGTAGAGTGCAAAGCACTTCCCTGGTGGAAGGCAGTAAGAGGTGGTGATAGGTCTTGGTCAGGGTTACTCTTCCTGTTCTGAAACACCGTGACCAAAGAGCTGGGGGAGGAAAGGGTTGATTTGGCTTACGCTTCCACATTACTGCTGTCACTGAAGGAGGTCAGGATAAGAACTCAAACAAGGCAGGAACCTGGAGGCAGGAGCTGATGCAGAGGCCATGGAGGGGTGCTGCTTACAAGCTTGCTCATCTTAGCTTGTTCAGCCTGCTTTCTTATAGAACCAAGGACCACCAGCCCAATTGCTAATTAAGAAAATGCCCTATAGCTAGATCTTTTGAAAGCATTTGCACAATAAAGTTTCCTCCTTTCAGATGACTCTAGCTTGTGTCAAGTTCACATAAAACTAGCCAGGACAGGTAGTAAACTCAAAATGTATTCCAAACTAACTTAAAACTATAATCTATGAGGTGGATATGATGGCCCACACTTTTAATCCCAGGCAGAGGCAGGCAGATCTCTGTGAGTTTGAGGCCAATCTGGTCTACCAAGCCAGTTCCAGGGCAGTGAGGGCTAAAGAGAAACCCTGTCTTGAAAAACCAATCAACAAACAAACAAACACAAATAAAACAACAACAAAACCCTACAGACTGAAAAGATGGAGTGTGAAATGATTAGCATAAGGACCCATCTTAGTTTGCTAATGCTGTCCTAACAGGATAGAACAGAGAATGCCTTCATAGAACTTCCTACTGATAGTAGCCCAAGTCTGAGACTAAAGGTAAAGGGTTAATTCCCCCTAGTGCTGTGATGAAAAGACCTCCCTTCCTAACTGCAGATGGAAGTCTTCTCCCTGTGTTTCTTCACGTAATATCCCCACTCTGTGAGTGTCTGTGCCCAAATTTGCTTTCTCCCTCAGAACACTGATTGTATTGGATTAACTTAGAAGATGACCGTATGCTAAAGAGTCTATGTCCAAATTCTGACGTACCAGGGATTAGGACTTCTGTGTCTAAATTGCAGGAGGACACATGTTAAAGGATTTCCTTAATAGCCGTGAAACTAGGAAGAAAGAAGGCACACATTCTTAGTTGGCATTTGTAAGGAGAACAGGTGTGTCACTAAATGTGAAAAGGGCCATTTGGGAAAATGAGAAGATTGGGTACCTAGGTAACACACAGTGAACAAGATCTCAGTCCTTCCAGTTGCTAAATATCCTCCATGCCAGTTTCCCACCAGACTTCCAGACTGTAATAATTAATGCTGATTGCCAAACTGATGGGATCTAGCTTCACCTAGGAGACAAACCCCTGTGCATGGCTTAGAGTGAGTTTCTAGATTAGGTCAATTGAGGCAGCATAATCCACCTTAACTGTGGATAGTTCCATTACACGGGCAAGGAGAACAGGAACTAAGAACATCCATTCATGTCTCTTCTTCCTGCCTGGGGACACAGTGTGCCCGGCCATCCCAAGCTCATGTCTTATCTGCTGTAACGAACTGTACCCAAGAACGTGAGCCAAAGAAAACTTTCCTTACTTAAACTGTGTCTGTCAAGCATTTTGTCAAAGCAATGTGAAAATTAACTAAGATATAGGGCTAAAGTTGCCGCCTGCTGATGCCTAGCAAATCTCCAAGCAAATGCTTTCCGCTACCATATAAATCTCGAGTTTCCGTAAGGTGGAGTCGAGCTCCTGAAAGAAAAGAAGAGAGGTACTGCCCCACTCTCCCCAGCCTTCTTCCAGTCACATCGGTCACATTGGCCACTTGTGCCTCTGTATTCTAGTGACTTTTTCCCCCGTGATGGCTCTCACTGTTTCCTTCTGAGCCCCTCTCTCCATGAAGACTCATGCATGGGGGCTGGGGAGACACTAAGGTGATCAAGCTTTTGCCATGCAAGTTTGAGGAAATAAGTTCAGATCCCTACAGCCCCTGTAGAGCTGGACATCACAGCTCACTATAGCTAGAGTTTTCCTGCCTGGCCCACAGTCAGGACAAATCTCTGTCACCTGCCAGTACCACAGCCGCTCAGACCCAACCAAGTAAACACAGAGACTTATATTGCTTACAAACTGTATGGCCGTAGCAGGCTTCTTGCTAACTGTTCTTATATCTTAAATTAATCCATTTCTATAAACCTGTACCTTGCCACATGGCTCATGGCTTACAGGCATCTTCACATGCTGCTTGTCATGGCGGCGGCTGGCAGTGTCTCCCTCCGCTTTCCTGTTCTCTCAATTCTCCTCCCTGTTAGTCCCACCTATACTTCCTGCCTGGCTACTGGCCAATCAGTGTTTTATTTATTGACCAATCAGAGCAACACATTTGACATACAGACCATCCCACAGCAGCTCACTAACCCTGGCCATCCTGTAGTGAGAGGGGAGGTAGAGACCAAGAGTCCTTGGGAGCTGCCATTGGCATTTTCGAACAACAAAAGATCCCATCTCAAACAAGGTGAAGGGAGAAGACGGACATCTGAGGCTCTGACTGACATCTCTGGCGTACACATGCACACCATGATGCACATGCACTCAAACACATGAACATGCAGACTTACATATAATACACAACACACACAGAGGAGCCACACAGCATGAGACCCTTTATCAAAGGCTCAAACCAGGCCACTCTCTGCAGTCCCTTCCTCTCTTTCTTCAGATTATTTTGTAAGTTCATACAAATAACAAGCTATTTATACAAATAAACTTCTCACCAATCTACCTACGAGTTCAGTCGCCTCAGTCCCCAGATTTGCTGAAGGAGAGATTTTTTTTTTTTTTTTTTTTTTTTTGCTAGATTAGTCAACTTTCTGAAATGCACAGTAAACAGGAAAGTTCCTGTCAGAATAGAAACTGAAAATATAAGGGACATGACCTAAAGGAGAGAGGATCTGTCCTTGCAACGCATCAGGGGACAGGCCACCTATGAAAATATGATACAGCGGGAAAGCTCATCAGAAAGCACACGCCCACAATTTTGCAGAACAAAGCAAATATTCCCAACTGCCAGTAGTTCATCATGTGCATGTTCGAAAAAGTAAAGCTAAAATACCGGAGTAAAATATCAAAAGACACTATCCAATAGACAATTCTATCAACAGAGTACTGAGTGATAAGGAAGAAAAGAAGCCAAGCAAGATTAAAGACATTTCCCACAGACATTTTAAGTACGCAAGAAAAGCAGAAAGGATGAAAGTGGACTTGGAAACTAAAAATAGATTACAGTTTAGCCAGGAGACGAGAAAAGGCTCCATAAAAGGAGCATTGTATGTGGTCATCTCGGCCCGGAAAGACAAGCGCTGTACAGTCACTTTCACGTGGATCCTAGCTTCAAATTTTCAGATTTGTATGTTTAATTTGGGGTGTCTGCAGAGGTCAGAGAGGGGAGGGGGAAAGGCCTTACAGGTGGGGCAGTAGGATAGGAAGGCAGGAGGGGATACTGAGGACTAAAGGTTTAAGCAGCTTTGAGGGTGAAGACACTGGGGGTGGAGGGTGGGGTGAAGGATGTAACCCCAAATTAAGAAAGAGCCTCACAGGAATCCACTGCTTTGTAAGTTAACAACACAGTTTTTCAGAAACAAAGAGTTTGAGTGGAGCCGCCGTGGGAGGAGGGGGTGGACAGTGCTTCCCCCAGCGGAGGACATGGGCTATTAAGTGAAAATCTCAGTGCCAAGTATGGGATACCTCCCTGCAAAGTATTGGTCAGAGAGGACCCCAGAGGCCTCCAAAACAGCACAGGCTATGACCATTGGGCTTGGTTGCTCAATGTGGCTAGATGGTAGGACTCTACTGCTGAAGACATACTACACTCCTATTGCAGGACGTACAGAAATCAAATTAGAAATTACCAGGCTGCCACCTCCCTGATGGCTAATTTTCATAATGCCAGATGGCGCTGTGGAGAATGCTGGGGAGAAAAAATCACCAATGGACTTACTCAGCAGCGGACCCTGCATGTTACAATACCGACCTGGCAGGCAAGATGTGCCTGCTTAGTACAATAATGGAACCGC
>CABHPQ010001628.1:0-48930 GCA_902168405.1 Peromyscus aztecus
GTGTGTGTGTGTGTGTGTGTGTGTGTGTGTAGTGTGTGTCTTCAAAGGACCACTTGTGGAAGTCAGTTCTCTCCTTCCACCATGTGAATTGTGGGGATTGAACTTAGTTTGTCAGGCTTGGTAGCAAGCTCCTTAACCCACAGAGTACTCTTGCTTGCCCCTACATTTACAGTTTTAAAGAACATCCCCCTCTGCTATGTTGAGGTGAATTGTAGAGGAAAGAAAGAAATGGGGTGGGAAGGGGCAGCAATGGCCTAGCTGAGGAATGGCGGTGGCTTTGATTGGCAGCCACAGGAATGGAACGAATTTGGTAGATTCCAGACAACTCCTTCAGCTAGAACCATTAGAACTTGCCAAGGGCGAAGCACTCCAACTCAGAGGGCTAAAATGATTTACCTAAAAGGAGAGACTCTGGAATTGACCCCCAACAAATGCTGGGTGCTTAGCAATGTCATGAACTTGGATCTTAAAATTCTTGCTAAGAAGGCCTTGAGAAAGAATATTCCTTTACCTGTGTTTTATATGTAAGGCTCCCCAGGCTCTGAGAAGTACTTAAGTAATTCACTCCAAATCAAACTTGGGGTAGCAAACAGAGTATTACATACAGCATTCAGGAAGCTGAAACAGGAGGGTTGGGAAGTCCAGACCAGCCTAGGCTGTATTACAAGACCCTGTCTCAATGATTGAAAAAAAAAATAGTAGTGAGGGTGGCAGAGTTAGGAGAGAAGCCCAGAAATATTAAACGTTGTATCATCCAGCCCATTTCTACTGTATCACGATGTTTCCCAAAGCAGCAGAGAGAGAGCCTTGAGCACAGACTCCTGGGGAGGAGTGTCCGCCTTTTCCCCACTAATGTCCAACAGGCTCATAGCAGATGCGGTCATCCACTGCAGATCCCTCCCAGCCGGTCATCACAAACCAATCCTAAGTTAATGCTGTTCTCTCCTTACCCTTACCATACACACACACACACACACACACACACACACTCCTCACAACACTGAGTCAGGAACAGTTCAGTCCCACGTCCGTCCATCCGTCCGTTAACTGGCAGGGACATGAGGCCCTGAACCCACCTCCCTTCCCTAGTTGCTGTAGCAGGAAATTGCTTGTACAACCCCATGACAACTTTTCTATATTTAGCCGAAGTAGCAGTGGCGAAGATCTGTCCAGCTCAATTTTTTTTTTCCAGTTTCAATGTTGAAAAATCTCACCATCTACTGAAAGGCACATTGGCCTTGACAGTCTCTGAGCAGAAGGCAGTTTCCCGGTGGCACAGAGGTCTCTACCGGAAGCGGTGCTCCAAAAGTACATAGACCACCTTTGTAGAGCAGAAATACTTCCCAAGTTAAATGCTCCCTCTCCTCCCCGCTCCCACACAGACAGAGGGAAGAGACTAGCTGGTCCTGTAGATGGCTTGATGACTTTTTCCTTTCCTAAGAGAGGAAAACAAGCATGAAAGATTGAAGCGGAAATTGTCTATTACTTGCTTATGTGTTAAGTGGCGGGCATGGCACTTGGGTTTTATTTCTTTGCAGTGTGGCATGAGAAAGAAATATAAAGGGTGGCCTAGGGTTTAAAACCATAGATGACCATGTGTGCTGGGCCAGTGCAGACAAAAGAGCGGTAGATGTAACCAAGTGCTTACTATGCCAAAATCATCAACACGGAAGGTGCCCATCACACTTATCCTTAGAGTACCTTTCGGGAAGAGGTGCAGTTTAGCTTTGCTCAAGCCAGACAAAACCAGATATAGTATACTGCCCGAGACTGACCCACATCACTGTCAATCAGCCAGAGAGAATGAGCAGCTAATGAAAAATGAACAATTAAAGGCGAGTGAGGAGAGGTGGGGGGAACCATTAAAGGGAAATGGGAATCGCCAAGAGGGTAAAGCAACGTGCAGCATCTCTCTCTCTCTCTGTCTCTCTCTGTCTCTCTCTCTGTCTCTGTCTCTCTCTGTCTCTCTCTCTCTCTCTCTCACACACACACACACACACACAGAGCAGGGGGGATTTGCAAGAAGTAAAGTTGATGATTTGCACTGGAAACATATTTCCAGCCCTCTACTTTCTAACATGGAAGCTAGATCAGTCTCTATCGTGGGGGAAGAGGGTGACGGCGAAGGGTTTCCTGATAGTTTCAGAAGGAGAGATTTGAAGAGGTGGTGGTTTGGGGTTGTTACCACTGGCCTTGTTGTAGTTTTCACATGTCTTCCAGTCCCCACCCTCCTTCTGGATTAAACCTTATGTAGAGAAAAGGCCCTTGGTTTAGAAATGTATGGTCTGGTGTTTTGTTTGTTTGTTTTTTACAAAAATCTCTTCTAATAAGATGAGTTTTGTGTCACGAAGGTAAGACATAAAGAAAGAGAACAATCTACATTCTGTTGCAAGGTTTTAAATAATGTATTTCATAAGTTAAACAGAAACAACCCAAAATGTGGTTAAAACAAGGAAAAGGTTCCTGTGGCCCCATCACTAAGATGTCGACTGGCCGCGTCTCTGGAGACAGATTGGTGCGTTTGACCACGCTCGGCACAGCTCCCACTGGGGTGCTGGGATGCAGGCTTCCGCTCAGTCTCTATGTCGTGACAGCTTCTGGCTATTCTCTACAGATACCTGGGCCGATGCCTTTCAGGTGTCCAGGACCATAAAGTAGTAATGATCTTTTAACATTAAATGTCTACCTCCTCGCTGGAAATATTCTCAAGATGAGCCAAGAGATTCCTAATTCTCCTTTATATTACTGTTCCTACAAATACCAAGAAAGCCCCTTCTGATTTTCTGTGTCATAGCAGGAGCGCCACCCCGTCACGACACAAGAGCTCACACTGGATCATTTCCACCCAAGACCTAAAACTTTGAAAGCAAAGCTTCCCTTTCTCCGGCCGTTTTAGATACCCTTCCAGTCTGTTATCTTGGCCACCTTTTAAGTTGAAAGAAGCCAGGACAAGAATAGCTGAAGGGGGAAAAAAGAAAGAAAGAAAAGAAAAGGATTAGAATTGGGGAGACAAAAAAAAATAAAAGAATCGGCAAAGAAATCAGGAAAATATTAAAAGGAAGCCCCGCCCCCCATAATATTGATATGTAAATAGAGTCAAGGGGGGAAAATAAGATTTTCTTATATCTTGTAACAAACTAAGTCCTGATCACACTGAAAAAATATTTTTAAACAAATAAATAGAATATATCTGCATACGCATCTAGATGGGCACAGATTGCTGGTGCCTTAGGAAATAAAAGAAACCACAGACTAAAGGTTAGTAGGTTGAAAGATAGAAAAATATACATTTTCTATGTGTAAAATGTGATTACAAAAGTCAGATACTAGAGGCCCACAAGAGGACCCAGTAGATAAAGGTACTTGCCACTAAGCCTGATGAGTTCAATCCCCAGAACCCACATGATGGAAGCTGAGAACCTGTGCCTGAAGTTCCTGAAATTTGTCCTCCGACACAGACTGTGGGACCTGTATTCTCACACTTTCTCACCCATAAACTACACATATACACACGCACACATACCACACACACTCCTCACAAGCTACTACTACTACTGATAGATCGTTTTTTAAGGAGTAAGAGAATCAGGGCTAAGAATTCAAATAGCTGAATGATAGATATTTAACTTCCATGCATGAGTTCCCGACTTTAACTTCTACCATGGCAGAGAGAGAGAAATCAGAAGATGCGTGTTTCAAAACAAAAGGTACAAAGCACATGATGTTTATATTTAAAATATTTCTATAAAAGAATAAAAAATGGACAAAACTAACAATGCATTAAAGAGAAAATACAAGTAATTAGTCAGTCTACAAATGCCACTCGGCCCCACAGGAACCGTGGGGTTAAGTATCCAGGAGCCAACAAGGTATTGAAGCTGTTTAAACATCCATCAAGTCAGCAGGGGCTTCAGGAAGTCATTCTAATACCATGTCAAAAATGAACAATGCAACTTCCCTGGTGATCTATGTGTGTGTGTGTGTGTGTGTGTGTGTGTGTGTGTGTGTGTGTGTTGATCTGCCATAGATCCTCAGGATCTATGGCACTCTTTGATATGGGGATTCTTCTTCCAGCAAGCTATTTAAGGAGACCATTAGAAATGGTCATATGCATGCGTAGAAAAACATGTTTATATAGGAACTACTTACAAACAGCTAAAGTAGTGAGCACTCTAAGTGACAGATCCTAGAAAAAGTATCCAATTATGTCCTAGGAAGGAAAACTACTCTTCCATTAAAATGATATTTAAACTGAGGTCTAGCCCTAGCACTTCAAAAAGTAATAATAAAATGTGGGGGTGATTTGGCTCCAACAGCTGTCACCCCATTGATCACCAGGGTCACCTGGTTGATTGCCAGGGTAGATTCAGCTGATCTGGTTTGCTACATCTGTGGGTGTCCCCTTTTCTCCTTCACATCTCTGAGGATGACTTTCTCTTTTAGAGGAGAACAAGGGTACCCCAATAACTATTCCTCCCTTCTAGGACCTCCAAACAAGTTCTCTCAAACGATAATACATTTACTGTATTGCCATACCACTCAACAGACACAGGACCTCCTCAAAAAGTAATAAATACATATAAAGAATTTTCAAATGCATGAGAAAAATGCTTTGAGCAAACAGCAGTGTGTGAAATCCTATGTACACAGCTATTTCAGATGTTTGCTGATCAGAATAAAACGCAGGGGCTGGAGAGGGGTTAAGAGCGCCTGCTCCTCTTGCACGGGAAGCAAGTTTGGGTCCTAACATTCACATCTAGTGGCTCACAACTGCCTGTGTAACTCCAGCTCCAGGGGATCCAATGCCCTCTTCTGGCCTCCATGGACATGTGTACTCACATGGAACACATAAACTCAAACATGCATGCATACATACACATAAACAAAAATCATAACTCAAAAAAATAAAATAGAATAAAATAAAAAGCGTACAGGAAAAAGTGCTGCAAAGAACCTGCCCTAGGTGTTAAAAGCAAAGGCATTTGGCTAAGATACTACAGTTCAGTGATATTTTTTTATGTCTCTTGGCTTCTTTCTAAATTCTACAGTTTCAATCATGTCCATGTGTGCTTTTAGTGCCTTTAAAAAAAAAAAAAAGGAAATAGGGCTGGAGAGATGGCTCAGAGGTTAAGAGCACTAGCTGTTCTTCCAGAGGTCCTGAGTTCAATTCCCAGCACCCACGTGGTGGTTCACAACCATCTGTAATGAGATCTGGTGCCCTCTTCTGGCCTGCAGGGGTACATGCAAACAGAACACTGTATACATAATAAATAAATAAATCTTTTTTTTTTTAAAAAAAAGGAAATAATGCTAGTACAGTTTTTAAAACAAAGAACCAATGACAGCATTCTTCTTGGTGATCTTTGGATGCGTCCTCCTGGACAGCAGGAGGCTTCCAAGCTCAAAGAAGAAGTGGGAGCCATCACCAGTCCATCTGTTTCAGAGGGTGGATTGTACACTCTTCCCTCTCCTCCTTTTCCCCTAATTTTAACGTTTGTGCGCAAGCGCGCTTGCGCGCGCACACACTGCTACAGCGCATGTGCGGACATCAGAGGACAATTCCATGGAGTCAACTTTCTCCTTCCACCGTGTGGGTCTTGAGGTCCTCAGGCTTGGCAACCAGCACCTTTACTCTCTGAGCCATCTCACTGGCCTCCTTCTCTTCTTTTCTCTGAACTCTAACTGAATTTAAGGCAAGATCATCTGAATATCAGTTTCTCCGGAGTGATGACATGGGATTGAGTTCCCCTTTTAGCCTGAAGAAAAGAACGCACTTCTCAGATAGAGCCAGGTTCTCTATGTTGAAATATGCACATACCAATTCATTCTGGCTGCGCGAAACAGTTCACTCAGTCGACACAGATACAGTGAAAATCTAAGTATATGGAGATCTGGGATGCTTGCGGTGCATACTTGAGGACCTGAGTTAGAGCCCTAGAACCCACAGAAACATTCTGGGTCTGATAGCTCAGTCTTGTGATAGCAGTGCTCCTGAGCTGGGGACAGGGGGATGGCTGGCCAGTCTAGCCAAATTGGAAAGCTCCAGGTCAGTGACAGACGCTGTTCCAAAGTGGAAGATGAACAGTGCTTGAGGAATGACACTCAGCGTCGCTCTCTGGCCTCCATGCATGTGTAAACACAAACGCTCACATGTGTGTACATATATGCATACACACAGTAAGAAAAAATCCAGGTAGATGGATTTTTAATATGCCTGGCAAGAAATACTTTTTAAAAAATATTCTGCAGACTATATAAACTTAGGGAGTTCATTTAAGAGATGACAGATGTTAGAAAATGGGAAATCCAAAGAGACAGACTCACTAACCCTTAGCACCACAACAGCCTGGGGGACAGGCAGGTCTGCAGCTGACCGGCCTACAGTTCACTCAGTCAAGCTAGGTGTTGACGGGGGCTAAGCATGGCTATTGTTCAGCCAAGCTCAGAGAGCAGTGTTTCCTTTTCATTGAAATTAGAAACAGAGCATAGAGTGTACTCTGTCCAGTTTGTCTATCCTAACCACCTCAGCTTGTTTCTGTTTCTAAGGAAATGAAAGGCCCTAGGCTCTGATTCATTTCCGTCAGGCCTCGAAGCATCCTTGGATGAAAGCCGTTCTGTCCAAGGAGCCCTAACTGCTTCTAGAAAAGCCTCCCAACATGCTCTTCCCCTTTAAAGTACGCACCATCATTTGGTTTGCACAAAATGCATTTTCACTCAAAAGACACAAATGTGAATAAAATCCGAGCTGGGGAGATAGCTCAGTCAGTAGAGTGCTTAGTGTGTGAATCTAAGGACCTGAGTTCAAGCCCCAGAGCCCACATGAAAGAAAGGAAAGGAGAGGGAGGGAGGGGGGAGGAGGAGGGGGAGGGGGAGGGAGGGAGGGAGAGAGGGAGGAAGAAAATAAAAGAAGAGAGAGAGAGAGAGAGAGAGAGAGAGAGAGAGAGAGAGAGGAACGCAGGCATCCACTTGTAATCTCATGACTAGGAAGGCCCCTGGGGCTCACTAGCCAGTCAGCCTAGCCTACTCGACAGGTTCCAAGCCAGTGAGAGACCTTGCCTTACGAAACAAGGTAGGCAGCCCCAGAGGAACGACCTCTGGCCTCCACATAGACACACACAGACGCACCTGCACATAAATATGCAAACACACACTCAAAAACAAGAAATGCTTTGTCCCCCCAAAAAAACCCCATAACATCTACAGTCTAATAATTGTATTATTCAATATGGCTATTCTTTTTTTACTACCCAGGAACCTAGGAGCTAGGGTAATCTAGGTTTTTAAATTTAACAATTGAAGAAAACTTTTGTCTTCAATGCTCATCTTTCCTCTCTTCTTTCCACCAAAAAGTTTAACTTATTCTAGTCAGACTAAAACACATAATTCAGCAATATGCTACCATCACCCTAAAGTTTAATGTTCTCTCCACTAAAAATATAAGCAAAAATAGCACATCATCCTCTAATTTGGTGGTTAGGGAGAAAACTCTATGGGAAGAGCATACACTCACAGCCATCCTGAAATTGCAACTGGAGGACCTGGGTCATCTTCCCCGCTCCTGCTTGCCCCGAGGCAGCACTTGGAAGTGCGGAATCATGGGGGCGGCAGCTGGGCCCAGGTGACTGAAGCTGTTAAAATGGGCCCAGGTGACTGAAGCTGTTAAAAGTAGACGGAAGGCCAAGTTTCATTAGCTGACTTGTTGTGTGGGAGGGGAACAGTGTCTGAAGGGCTCTGTGTTTGCTAGCCAAAATGTTAATCACTCTGAAACAGCGAGAAATTAGTTAGTGAGATGTTTATCAACTATCCAACACAGGAGTTGACTTTGTGTGAAAGTTCTGGCATCAAAGCCAAAGGCTGTCTCCTGTTCAACTGAGCCTGGGGGGGAGGGGGGGAATCCTGTCAGAAGTAGGAAAGCAAACAGAGAGAAAGAGAAAGGAAAGCAAGTGGAGATTAAATAGGAATGGAGGGGAGGGCAAATACCTGAGTTTCAGTCATTCTCCCAGCTGGCTTCCTGAGAGGCTACAAGAATTTGTAACTCAACCTGTCTCAGAAGACAGGTGTCTGGAGTCTCCAACTAATACTTGGTTACTTAGGTCACTAAGAGCAGACCCAGCCAGTAGAGGCCTGTGAGCACTAGGGGACATTAAATGGCCTCCATAAAATCCAGTGGGAAGTGATCCATTGCTGTTTTGTTCTGTTGCATTTTGTTTTGATTGGGTAAGATAGTCTCTGTGTAGCCTGGGCTGTCCTTCCACTTGCAATCCTCCTGCCTCAGCCTCCCAAGTACTAGGATTGCAGGCATGTACCCACCATTCCTGACTTGGGGATAATGTTTTTAATGAGTGCATATATGTTTTGTGCCTTTGCTTTTAATTTGTTCCAAAAGTCATAAAATACTAAAATTATATCGAAACTCCATCATTGCAGAAAAAGAATGGCCGGGTGAAAAGGCTCCCACCCCATGTCCTAACCCAGAGATTGTTTTTCTAAGAGGTTGGGACTGTTACTCATGGTCTTAAAACAGATTGACATACACACCTCCAAGTGTGTATGCGGACATGGCTGACAGTTCTCATTTCCTAAGAACTCTTGAAAGTGGTGTGCTCTGTCCAGTGGTACAGCCCTGAGGACTAAGAGAAAGGATTTAGGAATCGCTGGTAAACAATATTTGCATTTCCTCTGTACCATATAAAACCAAATTTCCATCCAAGTTTTGATGGTAAAATTGCATTTCTCTGTGTTTCTCCAGTTGGAAGAGAGCTGAAAGACTACTAGAAGCCTTGGATTGGGCAACTGATTTTAACCAAGGTTTCTGTAAACTGAGTGGCTGTTTGAGGCAATGCTCTGCCTTCACACCGACACTTTCCCTTACGGAAAATGGGAAGAGTGAGAGAGAATGTGAACTTTGAGGACTCGTTCTCAAAGCATGGCTACCAAGAACACCTCCCTTTTGGCAAATACCTAACTCCTCTCAGCTGGGGTCACACACCCTGCCAGCTCCCAGGAGCCAGGAGGCTTAATCAGCACTCTCCTAGGAAGGGGGCCACTGAAGCCCCTTTCACATTATTCGGGTCCCAAAGCACTCATTACCCACAGGTCTGGATGAGGAATTCAGACAGAGCTCCATTCCAAAGAAGCTGAGAAGAGTTTTCTCTTAAGGAAGACTTTGTGCTTGGTGAGAAGATGCCCTCCACGTCCATACGAATAACACGCATCTCAAACATAAAGTACTGAAGGGGCTAGAGAGGTGACTAAGTGGCTAAGTGACAAACTGCTCTTGCAGGGAACCCAAGTTCCATCCCCACTTGTAACTCCAGCTCCAGCGGGGTCCAATGCCACCTTCTGGCCTCCAGTCACCTACACTCAGTGCATATATACGCACACATAATTTAAAGAAACAAAAAGACATTTTAAAAAATAAAATAAGTTGATTGTTCATGGAAGGTCATCGAAATTCAACGCTCTTCATGTATAGACTCTCTTTTATTGAAAGATGTGCTACAGTTTTCTCCTTGAATATATACAGTGGGGGTTGGGGCCGTAGCTCAGTTGATGCTCTGCCTGCTTAGCATGCACAAAGCCCTGATTTTGATTCCCCAGGACTGCATAAAACCGAGTGTTGTGACTTACCCAATATCGTAGAGGAAGAACCAGGAGAATCAGAAGTTCAAGGCCATTTTTGACTACTTAGCCAGTTGAATGCAATCTGGGTTACAAGAGACCCTGTCTCAAAAAGGATTGTATAATGGTGCAATCTTGCTATTGTCACTGGACAGGTGCAACAGGAGTCCTGCCTGTCTGAGTGATCTCACCCCTGGGGCCAGCACCAGATTGCCTCGATGTTTATACACAAATGAAGGCAACACCCTGGAAGGCGGACAACTTGATATAAGAAACATTATCCTTTATTGTAAGAATGTGTCCTCCATGCACTGAGACTATTTAAATGTTGCTTTCATTATGAATGAGTGGTAATGAATATGGTTGCTGGGTTTCTATTTCATTTTGCTTTTTGAAAATATCTCTTATTAAATCAAATTTAACCTTGGCATCTGAATATTGGCCATCCCACAATTACTTTTTCTTTTCCTTTAACATTTTACTGGTCTGCAAAATCAAAACTCTGCACCCTACTGATAATTCTGACTAAATGCCAGGAGGTGGGGGATGCAGATAATCATCATCCTGTTTAGTCCAAAGTATTAGATCCCTCCCCCACCAAAACTTGTTCTCCAGCTAATGATAAATGGGACGCCCAACGCTCTTCAGTCATCTCTACCCTCTAATGAGGTTCTTAGAATTAAGCCCCTTAAAGGTCAAAGAAAGAAGGAAACAAAGGGGAAAAAAAGAACCTGGATTATCATTGACTACTGAACAGCTTCCTTGCCAGTTAACAAGGAATAAAAATGTGCTCTGTCTCATATTTACATCACGCTCATACTAAAAACAAATCATATACTGTTTATCTGAAACTCAAATGTAACTGGGATTCTGTGTTTTATACCTAGGACTGTCTGACCCTCTGGAAACTACCTGGGTAGTAAAATCTGAATTAAATGAGCCCCTGTGGACCCATAGCTAATGACAGCATTTCAGCCATCTTTGAATTGTCTGGTTTACTTATCCAAATGTGAAATATTTAGGTTCTTGGGTTGCGATAAAAGTGTAACAGAGCCTTCTATTGAACCCAGCGAGGAGTAAAGCAGGCTAACTTTTCCCCAGTTGGCCTTCCTTGAGAGGGTGTCAATGACCAGTGTGCCTGGCCACGTCCGATGCCCGATTCCAAACCAGTGTCCAGGTGCTCCCCAGCGATTCGGCTCAACCCACACCAAATGTCAGGACTTGAAAGTCTGTGGATTCGAAGCAGGGAGGAAAGCTAGAATCCTGTGTGGTGCCCTTAGCTACACTCGGCACATGGCCAACACACTTCTTTGCTTTGTTTTTCTGATGTTAAAACCAATACAAAGTTAAAAGTCCTGTCTCTTTCCCTCTGTGTAACCATTCTACCTGGCAGGTGCAAGGTTTGCTACCTCAACACAAAACAAAAGTAAAAATAAAACTGTTGAGTGGGGCCTGTGGTTGCTGTGAAAATATTTGCAGGAAAATGACTTAGCATTTACAAAATGGATACCTATTTGTCTGTTAGGGAAATGGGCTGATATAAACAGGAGATTGGCAGGGAAGTAAAAGTCTGGGTCAGACACCCAGAGTGCATTTCATATATGTCTGGAAATGTGAATTTGAAATTGTTTATGGGTATGTATGTGGTGTGCATGAATGTTCACATGTGTGTGGGTGCGGGTATATGTGCACATGTGTGCACATGGAGGCCTGAAGTTGATATCAGGTGACTTCCTTAATAACTGCCCATTTTATTTATGGAGGCAGGGTCTCTCACTGAACCCAGAGCTCACTGATTGTGACTGGCTTAAGTAGCCAGCTTGCTCCAAGGATGCTCAGTCTCTGCCTCCTGAGTGCTTGGGTTGCAGACAACCCCATGCCTGGCCAGCTTTTGGGGGTTCTAGAGATCTGAATTCTGTTCTTTCCACGTGTGTGGCAAGTACTTTATCCACCAAGCCATGGCCCCAGCCTGTAGGTTTTGTTTCATCTGTCTGTCTGTCTATCTATCTATCATCTATCTAACTATCATCTATCTATTCATCATCTGTCTCTCTAGTATTATCTATCTGTCATCTAGCTATCTATGTTTATTTTCCCCCAATCACCTCAAGATAGTTACAAAGGTCTTGTCTGGGTCAGAGGAGTAAGAAGTGTTTGTTTATGGAAATAAATGAGAGTAAAAATCAAAGTGAGGCACTAAAGCCCATCTTTTGTAGACAGTCCACTCACGATATCCTGAGATATTTGGGACTGAGAGAAGAAGAACGCTGGGAGGGGAAGTTTCACCCTGACTCAAATGTCGTCTCTCACAGTGACATTGGGGAGCTCATACTGCTGTCAGGGCACCAGCCTCTCCCTTCTACACGTGAAGGAATTGGGCTCTAAGGACTGCAGAACCACATCTCTAAGGAAGTAGAGAAGAACAATTCCTGGACTACACACGTGACTCCTCCACCCCCAGGGGCTCAAAGATTGTGGATTAGAAATAACAGGCACATACTCCTTGGCCTCCAGCTCTGACCCCCAGGTGCCTAAATGCAGCCATTCTTCATGCCTTCCTGTGCCCCACCCCTACCTGTCCACGGAAGGTCAGTTGGACCACATGCTTGGTCTTTTCCAGGGGCCTAGTGAGCCATGCCCGAGGGTACCCCCCACCTCGACTCCCATACATACAAGTCATTGTTTCCTTTCATTTTCAAAGCTGCTCCTCAGGGTTGGATGAAAAATTGGAAGCATTCAGCCACCCTAACCATTTACATGGCTGTACAAAGCTGGTCTTGCTGCTTTCCCTGAGATGCTTCTTTTACTGTTCGCCAAGCTTTTCCCCGGTGAGCACTTCCTGTTAGAGTCTACAGCAAACGTTGCCTTTTGAAACTGCGGGCGCGTGGGAAAATATATTCACAGACTGATTCTGCCCTTTGTAACTAGTTAGAGTATGGTGAAAAGATCAGACTCGTGTGTGTGTGTGTGTGTGTGTGTGTGTGTGTGTGTGTGTGTGTGTGTGTGTAGGTCAAAGAGCAACCTTGGGTGTCAGCCCTCACATTCCACCTCATCTGACACAGGATCTCTTCCCATTCAATGCTTCAGACACCAGGCTAGCTGGCCTACAAGCTTCTGAGGATTGTCCCATGTCTGCCTCCCGCCTCCCAGGAGAAGCTCTGAGGTCAAGGTGCTCACTACTGCGTCCATGTGTGTGTGTGTGTGTTCTGGGGATCCACGCAGTTCCTCGTGCTTGTGTGTGCTCAGTACAGCAAGCAAGTACTGAGTCCCCTCACCAGCCTAAGGCTTGCTGTTTCTAAGGGGACCTCTACATCCCGACGCCACCCCTTGCGTTGTTCTGGGTCTCCCTGGACAGTGGCTTTCCTTTTCTAATACTGAACCGTCTAGCAAACCCATGGGCCCTCCTTTTCTCCTTGCTGATTCAGAATCACCCAGTAACATTCCTTTCTCTTCTTGGGTCCGGGCAACATCAGGGAAGTTGGACTCGGAAGCACTCCCGCCTTCGGGAGCTTTTGTCTTGCTGTGCTCGTGGGCCTGGGTGTGAACGTAGACAGACCCCCCCCCCTCCATAACACCTGCCACCTCCTTGACCCCTGTTATCCCTAACCTCTTGGTCTTTGTTTGGGGAAGCCATCTCAAGATGGAAAATTACTGGATGACCTGTACCTCGGAGAGGCCTACACCTAGGACATTGCTGGCCTTTGCCCAAATTATGCCACCCCATTTGGGATGACCTGACACTCTTGTGATTCCTCTGGTGACCTGGCTGGGTCCCAGCTGCCTACCCGTTCCTGCTTGCTCCATTTCAGTATGGCTTACATCAGTGGCTCTCATCTCTTCCTGTCTCTCTCTCGTATCTTCTCAGTTTTAGTATCAACTCACTCATCATATCAACAAGATAACGTAGGGTCTAGTGTATGCTCTACAGGTGCGTCAGAAGCACAGCACCTGCCCTGGAGGATCTTAGACCCTCGCTGGGGAGACACACAGGAAAGAAACAAGTCAGCCATCATCACAGAAGCTGTGAAGGAAAGGAGCTGGCTGCTGTGAGCAGTGGTGGTCATTAGTACTTTCAGATAGGGTGGGGCTGTGGGGCCACAATTAAGTCAAGATGTCGAGACTGACACACGAAAGCTCAGGAGCTGGAGAGATGACTCAGTCATTAAATTCACTCAGCTGCTCCTGCAGAGAGCCTGGATTCAGTTCTCAGCACCCAGATGTGGCTCACCACCATCTGTAACTCCAGCTCCAGAGCTGATGCCCCTTTCTGACCTCCAAGGACACTGCACACATGTGGTACCTGTAAGTACATGTAGGCAAAGCACCCATACACCTAAAACAAAAATGAGAAACCAGCCATAAGAAAAGAGGAAGGGTCATGATTTTCAGACCGGGGACACGGCCTGAGAACAGGGGAGAACTCAGTGGGACTGAGAGATAAACAAGCCGTCTCTCAGCCTCTCTATCTTCCAGACTCTCCGGTCACCTAGGTGTCAGTCACTTGCTGGTCACCTGCTCACACTGATGAACACGCCTCCCCCCCCCCCCCACTGCCATGAGTTCTCTGGGTTCAGACACACAGTTGCACATTGTCTTTTATGGTCCAACTGTGTGGAAGATCTTCCTGGGACTTGAACTTCACACTTCATCTTGGGAAGGGCATCCGCCTGGGTTCTCCTTCCAGAGGTGCTGAAGAAATGCGTTCTCCACGGTTGCCGGCACATCCCTGGCTGTCTGACCTGTGGCAGGTAATACCTGCAGCGCCGGCTAGGATTACGGTCAGCGTCGCTGCTTCCAAACGAACAAGCAGCAGACAGACAAACTCCAACTGAGGACCACTCGACGATTCACCCACCCAGCATGCCTCAGCACTGTCGAGGTCCTCAGAACTAAAACAAATCGAAGAAACTGTCCCAGCGCAGAGAAGGCTGAGGGGACAAGGTGGCAGATGTCATGTGATGTCCTAGAACAGTAAAATAGCAGGAGAGGTTAAAACATAGTGAAGGCTAAGTAAATGGTGAGGTGTAATAAGTCGTGGGTGCCCCCGTGCTGGTGACTCAGTTGTGGCAGTGGCACTGCAGCAGAGGAGCGTGACGACACCATAGTGAAGCCGTGAAGGAGGGCTGTGCCAGTTCTGCAACTTCTCTGTCAATCCCAGACTACCCTAAGATATTTTTTTGTTGGTTTGTTTCTTCCTGACAGGGTCTGACTGGATAGCCCGGTTGGTCTACATTTTACTACATGCATGAGGCTAGCCTGGAGCTCACAGAGACCTGCCTGCCTCAACCTCATGAGCACTGGTGTGTGCCACCAACCCCAGCCTTAAGATACTTTTTAAAAGATTTTTTATTGGCATATATGAGTTAACTATGCCAGTATCTATTAATGGGCATGTCCACACATGTTTATAATGTAGCTTGATCATATTCCTGCCTCGTAGCCTTCTCTTGTCTCCTGCTGACTGTCTTAGCCTCTCCTCGACTAGCCACCTACTACTTTCATGTCATTCATTCAATTTTGGTTACCCAATAAGTTTCAGTAGTGTTGCTTACGGGAGCATGGGTAAGAGGTCACATACAGGAGTATGGGAAGTATACCAGTGTCTGCACTACTTGAATAAAATGTCTCTCCACACCCCCTCCAGCAACCACTAACTACCTACAGAGACTCGGGGAGGAGTGGGGCCTCATGAGCCCCTTGCCTGAGCAACTGTTATCAGCAATTAAAGATACTTTATTAAGACCAAATGTAAGTAAAAACCATTCATAAGGCATGGTCCTTGCCCTTTATAAAGCTTATGTTTTAGCAGAGACTACACAATCAAAATAAATATAATACAGCCTGATAAAGGCAATAACAAGACTGTATAAGTAAGTATAAAAGCAGCCCAAGGGAAGGGCATGATTGCCTCAGATATAGAGAAGGAGTCACTGGGGAGGGCAATGCCTAGGCTGGGTTTCAGAGGATTAATAGGAGCTTGAAGAATGTAGCGGGTAAGCCTAGAAGAGACTAACTCAGACTTAGGACATGACAGTTGAAAAGTCATGAAAACGTCTTATGCAATTCAGTATTCAAAGAAAGGAAGAAAGAAAAGAAAAGAGTCCTGGGAACTGAACTCAGGCCCTCAGGTTTGGTGGCAAATACCCTCTGGACCATCTCGCCGGCCCCTCCTCCTATATACTTTAAATCCTCTCTAGGTTGCTTTTAATACCAAATACAGTGAGAGAAATTATTTTCATACTGTGTAGAGAACCATGACAAGGAAAACCCTTGTGTTTTATATGTATACACACACACACACACACACACACACACACACACACACACACGTATGTATGTCTGATACATGTGTAGTTGTTTTCAAATGTTTGAATCCAGTTAGTTGGATCCTCAAATTCAGACTAACATCGCAGAGGGCTGGCTGTGTTTAGGCTAGGATCCTAGGTGTCCTGTGAGCTAATCTGCAAGCCCTCTGATCGGAGCCCACCAAGACTCTCTCCCTCCATTGTCCACAGTCTGTTGGGGCTGTTTGATCACCTTAGACTTCAAAAGGCACAGATTCTAGAGGTATAAAGACCCAGGAAAAATCATGGGCTTCAGTTACTAGGATAAAGTAACATGAGGGCTGAGGCAAAAGATCCATAGTCAGCCATGACTCACTTGTCTCTTGGCTGAACAGGCCAGAATGTCTGCCTGACTCAAGGTTGCAGGTGATTGAAATTGTTGGAAAGTAGATACCCCTGAGAGAAAGCACTGGGTTCTGTTGATTTACGTGTCCTAGTATCCCAGAACATCCTCAAGGAAGGAGGAAAAAGACCAGCCCGAATTCTCTTCAGCCTTGAGTGAACACAGAAAAACGGGAGCCCCGGGGCGCGACAGTCGACCCGCAGGTGGGGAGTTGACTAGACATATGGCTGGCGTCCAACACAAAGATGGTCTCTCTGATTCTCTCAGGGGTGTTTGAACAGGTCTAAGAAGATGAGGTAGTTAGGACGTAGCTGAAGCAGAGGCAAGATGGAGCTGGAAGCTCCATTGTGGAGCACCATGCAGCAGCTGGTGCCATCAGGACACAGAATCCATGAGTGACCCTCGGGATAACGAACAAGCCATTCAGTGCCTGGGTGGACCGAGAAGCAGATACGGGGAGCGCAGCAGGTACCGGAAGATAAGAATTCCTTGAGAATAAGACCAAGAAGCAGCTGGCAGGGGCTGGAGAGGTGATACCTCTAAACTAAGAGCTCTTGCTACTCTTGCAGAGCTGGGAGTTCCGTTTCCAGCACCCATATCAGGCAGCTCACAACCACCAATAACTCAAGTTCCAAGGCATTTATTGCCTTATTTTGGCCTCCAAAGGCACTGCGCACACCTGGTGCACATACAGACAAATAGGCACAGACAGACAGACAGACAGACACACACACGAAAAATCAATAAATTCATTTTTAAAAGAGACAGATAATAGCCTGGATCCCCTGTTACATGAGGCCAGTGACTCATCTAAAAGCCCAGCTATCTTGTGAAAGGTGGGGGTAATCACCATGACAGCCTCGTGGGATGGTGTATCTGGATAAAGGAAGAACATCTATACAAAGCCCTGAGAACTATCATGGATGAGCACCAAGGTGCTCCATCAACTTTATTCTTTAGAATATTGTTTTCCTGTGCTTACTAAATTCCCCTGAGAACTGTATAAGGCTCCCCCATGTGTATCCTTGCAGTAACCTTCTAGGCTGGTGGGTCTAGGCTCCTTACACAAAAGACAAAGGGAAGTGGGGCAGAAGGATGGTTAAGAGCACACACAGCTCTTGCAGAGGACCCATGTGTGGTTCCCAGCAGCCACATCAGGCAGCTTACAACCACCTGAAACTCCAGCTCTAGGGGATTCAATGCTTTCTTCTGTCCTTCACACACACACACACACACACACACACACACACACACACACACACACACACACCATAATTAAAAATGAGAAATCCTTTTTAAAAATAAAAAAGGAAGAAAGAGAGGAGGAGAGGAAAGGGAAAAGGACTGAGCCTGTAATCCCCAGACTTGACCCTGATCAGATAGGGACCAACTGTGTTTGGCTCAGTCTAATGAGGACCTTGAGTCCCTGGGACTATTTCCCCTTATTTCCCTTATCAGTACATCATGGAAAGTCCCTGCACCCTAAATTTGTGTGACAGTGTCTGCCACAGCTCAAGGGATCTCTGATTTGGTGAGGATTAACTCAAATAAGCCTACTCACCTGGATGAAGTTGTGGGCCCCTGGAGAAATGCTTGGGACAGAGACAGGATGGCCCAGGCAGGGAATACATGGTAGCATCTCTATCTCCAAGGCAGTGTGGGCTCTGAAGAGCCAGGCTTTGGTGAGCAGGAAGGAACATGGGAGGGCTCTGGAGATGTATCTGATCCACCCTTATCCCCCCTCCCCGAGCCCTAATGGTTGCAGAGTTCATCTTCCCACTGGGATGCATGAGCGTCATTACACTCATTTCCAGTAGAGTATAGCTGCGGGATACAATGTTCTTTCTTTTTCTTTTCTTTTTATTAGTGCGTCTGTATCTCTGGGTGTTCCTGTGTGCACATGTACAGGTGGAGGCTGGAGGTCAATGTTGACATCCTTCTCTCTCACTCTCCACTTTACTTTTTGAGTCAAGGTGTCTCACTGTGCCAGGAGCTCACCGGTTCAGCTAGGCTGGCTGGCCAGTGAGCCCTACAGATCCTCCTGCCGTGGCCTCCCTAGTGCTGGGATTCCAGGGGCACACACACTATCATGCCTAGATTTTTTTACGTGGGTGCTAGGGAACTCAAGAAGGCTGAACTCAAGTCTCCCTGCTTTCATGGCAAGCACTTCACCCACAGAACCAGCTTTTTTCCTTTCTTTTGTAATAGCATGAATTAATTGTATACAATTATGAGTTTCCTCTCGGCATTATCATGTATGTATATACTTTGATCATTTTCACCCGCATCACAGTTACTAATCTCTATGCAGCCTTCCAGAAATTGATTCTATGACTCTATAGCTGGATGAGTTTGACTATATATGGAGGTATGTATGTGGGTTAATATACAGTGTTCTGTTTCTTGATTTCTTTCCATTAATACGTTGTTAGCAATCACTCCATCAGAGCTTGCTTTTGCTAACACTTGTATGATATTCCACTTTATGGCTACAGTGGCAGCTATTCGGTCTTCTACTAATCCACTTTTAAGTTGCCCCCAGGGCTGTGTAAGTACACACAGACTGTCCTTGATCATGTACCATTTTGTACATATGCAAATAGATACAGAGGATAATTTCCTAAATGTGAGTGGCTAGAATAATGGGAAAACGGATTGGTGGTAACATTGGCTACAACGAAGTATGCGTAAGTTGCCTGCCCTGTCTGCTGGAGTTTGGTTTTTAAACATAATTTCTTTCCCATGGTGCAACTGGTTTTGGCCTTTGGTGTTTTCAGTTTGAAAAACAAACAGATGGAAAGCTGTCCTTGGGCATGCGTTTGCACTAAACCCCACATCTACCAGAGCAGAGCGTTTCTTCATCTTTCCCGAAGCAGTTGCTGCTGTCAGCATGCTGGGACCCATGGCTTGGTTTCTTTTTCCAGAGCTCTGATGACGCTAAGGGGAACGGCCCCAGCGCTGAAAGAGTTGGCAATTCTGAGTATTTACAAAGCCGCCTTGCCCGAGATGTCGAAGCACTTACGACATTGCTTCACTGTCCTCTTGGTGTTCCCCCAAAGAGCCGTCCAAACATAGCCAGGCGGTGCACAAAAATGAGAGGTCAGCCTCCATCCGGATGGTCTCAAAGGTAAAGGGGAAAGCGGCACCCATGCCATCCTTCCGTTCCGCCAAGCGTTTCCCTTCCTATGGACGCATTTCCAGTGAATGGTCATCCATGCGTATGTAAGCAGCAAACAGAAAAGATGTTGGTCTGTGGATGTGCCAGGCAGATCAGATGGTGGAGAGGACAATGCCCCTGAGTGTACAAGGATTTGTCCTCGAGCCTCTGGGCCACTGGATTCTCTCCAGTTGGAGTCTTGCTAGTTTTGACTATCAGAGAAAATGGATCAATATGGCAAAAGAGTCCCAGTGACCCAGTTAAAAGGGGAAGAAAGAAGGAGAGGAGGAACAGAAAGGTAGGGGGAAGACATTAAAAGGAAAGAAAAATTTAAAAAAAAAAAACTTAATTCAGACTTCATGTCGCCCTCCAGTGTCAAACAATACCTTATGGATAGAAAACTCAGCCTTATGTTTAATGTTTGATTCTACCTTAAAGGATGTTGTTTTAGCACCTCCTCTCTCTGTCTGTCTCTGTCTCCCCTGAGCGTGTGTGTGTGTGTGTGTGTGTGTGTGTGTGTGTGTGTGTGTGTGTGTTTGCATGTGCCCATAAACATGCATGAGCAGTCCCCAGGGGCAACACTGGTTTCCCCCTCTAATGTTCCCCACATTATTGCCTTGAAACAGAGTCTCTCACCGTGTAAGAAGCCAATGATGCTGACTGGTCAGTGAGCTCCAGAGATCACTTTATCTCTGTCCCCCACTGCTGGGCCTATTGGCAGCTTTTTACACGGAGGTTCAAGCTCAGACCCTCATGCTTATATAGGATGATATATACCCACTACCCACTGAGCCATCTTCCTAGCCCCTGGTACTCAGCTTACCTTATTTCTTCCCACTGTTTCCAGTGGCCCAGAAATTATACCCTAGTATCCTACACCAACCACACATGGAAGAATTTCAGCCTTGGGGCAAGGAAGTCAGTGGCAACAATGTTAGCCAACATAATCTCATATTTCAGATATAGAATCCAAGGCACAGCAAAGCTATATTTATTGGATGACAAAGACTCCATGTTAGGCACACATATCTCAGGCTGTTTCTGGGAGACCAGGAAGGACCAGCCAACAGTTGAGCTTTTTGGTAAATTGTTAGACAAATAACACTGACCATCAGAAGACAAACATCCCTGGAGTTCTGCCACTCCATCTAATCATGCAGCCTTCACTCCCACTCTGCAGCTTGAGAAGTTCTTTGTCCATATGCACATAAAATCCTAACCAGGGCCCAGGGCAGTATCATTTCACAGGCAGGAGCCCAGGCTCTGGAGTGAGACTACTTGGGATAACTCTACCACTGGCCATATGTAACCTCATTCCCTCATCTGGAATATGGGAATGTGAATAGTATCTATGACATGGAGATGTTGAGGTAAATCAATTTGATTTCAATATTAAATAGCAATGCCTAACAAGCACTAGAAAACGCCAAGCAGCAGCTGTTAGAATTTTCCATTTTAACTTCTGATATTTTAGAGATTTATTTTATTTCTAATTATACATTTTCATGGGAGGAGTGGAGATATATATATATATATATATATATATATATATATACACACATGTGAGTGTAGGTACCTACCTATACAGTCTAGAAGATGGTATCCAGTCTCTTGGAGCTGGAGTTACAGGCTGTTGTGAACTACCCAATGGAGGTTCTGGAAACTGAACCCAGGTCCTCTCTAAGAGCAATACAAACTCTTAACTGCTGAACCAGCTCTCTCTCTCCAGCCCTGATTTCTGGTTTTTATAATACATCCTAATCAAGTACTGCAGAACTGTCTGCTTGGTCCCAATCTTTACTGAGCTGACTGCCCATGCTGTGTGGAACTGCTTCTTCTACATCCCTGGGGATGCCTCTACTGTGAGAATGCAAGCCGCATCCTTTGGTCCCTCCCTCTCTCGAACCCTTGCAGGCCAGCCTCTTGCAAGCTTTGTTGCAGTCTTGACCCTTTCAGGCTACCAATGTCAAGCTTTGGGAATAGAAGGAAGAGGGGTACGCAAGAGACAGGTATCCCTTGGGGTGCTTGAGACTAAGGTATTGTTGCCTGAGTATTGCTACTTCTCAGAGTACTGGCAAGAGAATGCTTTGTGTCTTAAAAGCCGATGGTGGAGTGTTCTTTGTACTTTAAATGTGTGTGCACACACACACACACATGCACATGTGTGTAAATGCAGGTTCACATGTTCATAGGAGCCAGAGGTCAACCTCAGGTAACTTCCTCGAACCACTCTCTACCTTGGTTTTTGAGACAGGGTCTCCACCTGAATCTGAGGCTCATCCATTTGACTTGACTGACTGGCCAATGAGCATCTTGGTTCCACCTGTCTCCACCCTCCAGCACTAGAGTTACAGATGGGAGCTTTCATGCCTGGTCTTAACTGGCTTTTCGTGGGAATCCAAACTCAGGTACCCGTGCATGCACAGCCAACACTTTACTGACAGTGCTGCCCCTACTCACACTTTAAACATGTTTTTCTTTTTAATTTTTTCACGGTGCTAATCTCTAGTGTAGTGAATTTTTGTGTTAGCTTAACTTCAAACTTACTGAAAATTTGCAAACGTAGTACAAATAATTCCCATGGATTCTTTAAACATAGTCACCGGATTTTTGATATTTCTACCCATTTTCTTTATCCTACTCATCCAGCATATAGATACACTGTAACATTAGTATTTCATAGACATGGCGCATGCATGCATGCACTAGTGTGAATGTATGTACACACGCGCACACACACACACACACACACACACACACACACACACACTGTGGGTCCTGTAGGCAGGGGATCATTCCCCTTTGCCATCTTTTCTGTGTAGATTTTCTAGGAACATGGTATTTCTCTCCCTCCCCACAGTACAATGATCATATTCAGGGAAGGTGGCATTGATACAATACTGTTCTTTAGCCCACTGTCTGCTTCTGTATTTTTAAAGCCTTCCTTGAAAAAGCAGGTGTGGGACAGATAATAAATGTGCTCCACAGCCTAATTAGGCCACTTGTTCACCTGGTGACCCCCTTACTGGAGTCATTCTTCAAAGCCCTGCTCTAACAAGACCCCCCTGCAAGCCTGTGCAGCCTGCTGTCCCCACCTGGCAGAAATAATTCTCGCCCTGCAGCTCACTGCGTGTACTGATCTTGTAGCCCTTCATGTCTTCTAGATGCCATTCACTCTGTCTGTACATGGCACCATGAGTTTCTGGGCCCTTCGGGGCCTTGCTGGGCAGACGGCAGATAATTGGTGTTTAGAAGCTGTTTCCTAGAAATGAGTCGGGGGCTGAGCACAGAGCTCAGTTGGTAGAATGCTTGCCTAGCATTTCTGAAACCTCGGGTTCCACACCCAGCACCAAGGAAAATGGGTCGGTCTGCAATTTCTGCACTCAGGAGGTGGAGGCAGGAGGATGGGAAAGTCAATGTCATCCTCAGCTACAGAGCAAACTCAGGGCCGGCTCAGGCTACGTGAGACCCTGCTTCAAAAATGAATGAATGAACGAATGAACGAACGAACGAATGAACGAATGAACGAATGAATGAATGAATGAATGAATGAAAAACAAGTCAACAAATAAACAAATAGACCTCTGGTAAGATGAACTTCAGAGATTTTTTTTTCAAAGTCCATCAGATGAAAGTACCCGAGCTCATCTGGTGGGGAGAGCAGGGGAAAGGTGGCGCGTTTGTTTTAGGGACATCCTAGGGCAAAGATGCTCCTTCCTTAATGCCCCTAGTTCAAATGTTTTTGTCCTCCTTTCACCCCAAAATCTTGTAGCTGCAGAGAGAATACAGTTCCGCGCAGGGGGTGTTGGAGACCAGACCGAGCCCAGGGCCTTGCCTGGGATCCCGGCAAGCGCAGCAAGCCTTGGCAGCCCGGGGATCCTGCCACGTTAGCAGGCAGTAACTTTCCGTGAGGCTCTGGGCAGCCAGGCAGGGGGCGGGGCTCGGGGCTGTCCCCCTCATCCCCGCTGCAGCCACCCCGAGGCCTGGCGCCAGCATGCCCAGCAACTGTTCCTCCCTGGGCTAACCCGAGAAGCCACAGCCTAGCCCTGAGAGCTCCCCAGTGGAATCCAGCTCTTGGTAGGACCTGGTAACTCCCAGGGCCTTCAAACCAGAACGGAGGAGGAGTGCTGTTTCCAAATGTGTCTCCTCCTCTACCAGCCAGTCCCTAGGTCCCAGAGACTGCTCTATCCTTGGCCGGTGCTGGTGTAAGCGTCCTGAAACCCAGGCACAGCCTAGACCAACTCTGCGCTGGTTGGGTAGCCCTGTGGGCCTTACACTGCTATTTAATTCTTGTTTTCTTTTGAAAATGCTTACGTAGTATTTGCAGGCTCCCTAGCACTTTCCTAACTCCTTCACAAATGTGAACTCTTTAATCCTCCTAAACAGCCTAGGGAGTAGGTGGTATTGTTATTTCAACGTTTGGGATCGGGGAAACTGAAACACATGGAGTCAAAGTCACTTAAGTCGTGAGACAAGATCCCTGACCTGCATGAGCTGATGCTGTGTTTTCTGTTTCTTCCCGTGCATGGTTTCTTTCCTTTTCCTATTTCTACATTACTTTTACCTACCTTATGTTCCATTTGACATTAACTAGTCAGCATTTGAGTCTATAAAGAAGCCTTAATAGTTTCTGTGTGCTAGATAATACAGGAACTCCAGAGGCGATGAGGGAACATCACTTGCTCTGAAAACAATAGAATTTGGTTAAGGGATGTAGCATGTATAGGAAGGAGATAGTGAGAGATGCGACCCTGGCATGTTTGGGCATTAGAAGGAAAGGGGGCAGAGGGGTTTAAGGATGAGGAGTGGGTAGGGAGGTCTACTGAAGGTAGACCGAGCTCTCTTAGAAGATCGAATGCACTTTGGATAAGTGAAGAAAGAGGACCCGCCTGTGCACGGCCGCTCCAGTCTCTGAGGCAAACACAGAGCGTGGCCCCACCTCCTGGAAGTCCCTGAAGGAATGCCCGTGGTTCTAAGCCTTCCTCCTGTTGCCCTACCTTGTAGGATATTTTGTTGTTGCTCTGCTAGTTCCTGAATCACAATGAGAAGGTCAAAACGCGTCATTCTTGTGCTATAGTCCCTGGGGGTTCTCTATGGTAAAGTCAAGATCCAGAAAAACATGGGCAGATATCTATGAACATGCCATGGTGAATGAACCCCCTTGTATTGTATGATAATTAAAGAAAAAAAGAAAGGCACAAATGTAAGGAGACAGGCAGAACCCCAGCCTGTTTGCACACGTTTCAATGCTGTGAGACATGGTTAGGGAAAGGTGGTTATTGTGATTGATTGATTGATTGATTGATTGATTGATTGATTAATTGATGTACTGGAATTACTAGTTTCTTGGGTGCCTGCAATCCTATCACATTCATATTCTCTCTCTCTCTCTCTCTCTCTCTCTCTCATGTGTGTATGTGGTGTTTGGTCTATGTGTACCTATGTGCGCAGTTACACATATACACATATGCCCATATACATATGTACATGGCTCTGGGACCAGGGGAAGGCGTCAGGTGCCATGTCTTCCCTATATGACCCTCCACCTTATTTTTTGAGACAGTGAAGGTAAAGCTTACTGTTCAGGCTAGGTGGGGTGGCCAGCAAGCCACCTGTCTCCCCTCCCAACACTGGCATCACTGGCATGGGCTGCTGGGGCCAGCTTTTACATGGCTCCGGGAATTTGAAGTAGGTCCTCTCGCGCAGCAAGCAGCCGTGACTGGCTGAGCCATCGCCTCAGCCCCTTATCACAGTCTCATGAAAAAGAATTAAAAGTTTTAACAAAACAAAACTCGGTTCTGCTGATCACAGAGTCCAAACTGAGCCTCTATGCTACTACGTTATCTGTGAATATAGGTGACTGTATTTGTAGCTTCAAGAGGTTTTATTTCCAAATTGATGAAATGACGCCATGAGGGTTGGTAACATTAAACTCAACCCTCAGCAGGAGGAAGTCAGAACTTGGTCTTCAGAGAAAGATGCCTATGGAAGAACTCCTGTCGGTTTTTGTCATTGTTTTATTGCCACAATCCTGCTTTAAACCAAAGAAGCCATTACTGGTTATTGAATTCTGGAGTGCTCTTTTCATTAGGAGACTTACGGTAAGCAGCTTTGGTTGGACATGATTGCAGTTGGGGTTTAGTGAACCACGAGGAGAGACTGTCTGTGTAGAAAGCATTAGCATAACCATGCTTGCCAGGAACAAGGGTTAACCTTTGGTACAGCAGTTGGGGTAAAGAAGGCCCCAGGGTCTCCTACAAGGAGGCCTGTCAGGTTTTCTTTGGAGCCGGAAACACCTAGTTTTGAAGACCATTCCCTCTTTAAGCTGAGCACCTTTCAAATGTGGCAACGGGGTGTTGGCACAGGTCGAAGGAAATAATGCAGGGGCTTCCAGCACAGTAGAGCAGCAAGATTTGGGGGAAAGAATGCTGAGCAGAAAACATTCCAAAGAAGTGATCCATTTCCATACTGCAGCAATGTTCAGAAATGACATTTGGAGAATTGTATGGGTGAGTGAGGAGGGAGTTGGTTTTACAGTAAAACTTAGCAGAGGTGACTTCCCGCTATCTTGAAATGAGAAAATAAACTTGGTTTGATGTTTTGTTTGTTGACACAGGGTCTCACTATGTAGCCTTAGCTGTCCTGGAACTCTCTATGTAGGCCAGGCTGGCCTTGAACTCACAGACATCTACCTGCCTCTACCTTCCTAGTGCTGAGATTAAAGGCATGTGTCACCACACTCAGCCATCCCAAAAAGACAGAGGACATATTACTTAAGTATACAGAATATCATGAAGAAAATTAATACATAAGAAGCTGTGTCCACATAGTTTAGAATGAATTGGTTTGAGAAGGGCAAATACAACATGGAGCAGGCACTTTGCCTCCTGAGGTTTTCATCTAGTGCTTCAATGTCTTGAGTATCTGTTGAGCATCACTGCATGTCACATGTCCAGGTACCACTTTAGACATAAGAGACAGGATTAATACAGGATTAATGGTGTGTGTGGTGTGCTCTGTGGTGTTTGTGTGTGGTGTGGTGTGTATGTGGTATGTGTGGTGTGTGTGTGATGTGGTGTGTGGTGTTTGTGTGTGGTGTGTATGTGGTATGTGTGGTGTGTGTGTGATATGTGTAGTGTGTGTGTGTGTGTGTGTGTGTGTGTATGTGTGTGTGTGTTCTAGGAATTCAACAAGGTCTGAGGTAGCAATTTATCAAGAGGTAGAACTTTGGAATCGAGAACAGACCATCCGCAGTCTACCCCAGAAGGAGTACTATCAGAATTGTTATGGGCCAATCTCAATATCAGTGTCATATATATTTTTCCCCTAGAATACATAACTCCTATATTTCCAAGTTAAAAAAAAATCAAGGCTAATTTTCATTGGCAATAATTATAATTTCTTTCCCTCCATTGAGTAGACAGACATGTAGTCAAGACTAGCTGGATTCCCTACCCTGCATGATTTACTTATTTAATCTACAAATAGGAACAAAGGTGCTGGGCACTGTAGTGGGCTCTGGAACGAATCTTGAGCTATCACACTGCCTACTGGACCTATTAGTGAAGAATACACGTGTACACTGCTGTTGATAGGTGGTGCTAGCATAGAATAGAGACAGCTCATGGGGCAGCTGTGTTGTTATCAACGTTTCTTTTCTCGTGTGTGTGTGTGTGTGTGTGTGTGTGTGTGTGTGTGTGTGTGTGTTTGCATGTGTATAGGCACACAAATAAGTGTGGTTAACCATGCATGCCTGTGCATGTTCACATAGAGGCCTGAGGCTGATGTCTTCCTCAGTTACTATCCACCTTATCCACTGAGGCTGGGTCTTTTGCTGAACCTAGAATTTACTGATACAGCTAGTCTGGGTAGCCACCTTCCTTCAGGGTTCCCTTGTCTGCATCTTCTGAGCTCTGGAATTACAGGTGGGCTGCCACACCCAGGCAGCATTTGGCATGGATCCAAATCTCAGCCTTTTGCTTGCTCAGCAAGCACCTTAACTATGGAGCCATCTCCCTAGCCGTGTTGTGGGCTTTTTCCTTGGTTCTTGGAAGCAATTTTGGATTGTGAAAGTCTTGGCCGAAGTGCATTGTCTGCAGACCAGAGCTAATGGTGATGTACTGTTACTACAAGATTTTTGCCAATGTGTAGATTACAGCTGCTTTGCTACAGGGGTGAAGGAACAGTAACTGAGGTGACGAGTGTGTTCATTTCCCCCACAGCAACAATTTTACCCCATGTGGGAGGTGTATATCTTGTCCTGCTGTGTGGCATGCCTTAAATATACAGAGTGAAATGGTCTTTTACGAAAGCATTTTATGTAGAGCTTGTCTGTTACAGTAAAAAGCAGGCCCATCAAGTCTTCAAGTTAATTTCCATGAAAACCCACCCAGTTACTTAGAGAGGTGCACATGGTGCTGGCCTGTGAGCAGGGTGGGTTTCTGCAGCTCTACCAAGGACTCTGTAGGCCTCTGGATTATCAGAGTAGAACTTTGGTTGGAGGTTCCCCAGCCAGAGGATGGGGGCATGGCATGGTCATTCATGTTTGCACAAAAGGCAAACTTCCTACAGGAAAATTAATTTAATATGGCCTGATAGGCCCTGTTACCCATGTTCTTCCTCTGAAGTGTACCTCTGACATGTATGAGATCCATTTTGGATTCAGGCTCAACTCTCTTAAATTCTGTTCCCTCTGAAATGCCTCCCGATCCCCACACCCAACACCCCTTTGCTTCTTCTCCAAACTCGTCATGTGTTCCTGAACCTTTACATGGACGACAGGGGCATTTTCCAACTTCCTATTTACAAAAGATACTAGTCAAACAGTGAACAGGACCAAGGAGATGGCTCCACTGGTAAAGCGCCTGCTGCGTAAGCACGTAAGCATGGAGCCCTCGGTTTGGATTTCCTGGATTTCCAGCGTCCACATAAAAAGCCGAGCATGAAGGCATACATCTCTACCCAGCACTGAGAGAGGCAAGCAGATCAGTCAATCTCACTGGCCAGCTAGCCTAGCCAGTCAGTGAGCTCCAGATTGGGAGAGGGGTCCTGTTTCAAAAAATAAAGTGGAGAATAAAGGAAGATACCTCACAGCAACCTCTGGCCTGCCCACGTGCAACACACACACACACACACACACACACACACACACACACACAATTGGAATTTCTTATCCTTACTGACAGCGGTGGTCCTCAGGCAAATGAAAGGATGCCTGAAAAGTGTAACAGGCAAATTGTCACTAAAAGGCAAGGTGAGTGAGATGCGTGCAAGATGGCCTCACACGCACTAAGGTGGCCTCACAGCCCCACCCTGGAGAAGTACCCACGGTGTCTGCACAATGCTGTAAAGACCCAGACCACAATTAATTTGTGTATACCAGTGTGTTCGTGTATCTGTGAAACCAGATACAAAGTGTCTTTCTCAAGTTTTGTGTATTTTCTAGCTCTCTTCATACTGAGTTCTCGAAGAGTCACATTGGCCTCTCCCGGGAGTGATAGCACACTGGGGAGGAAATAAACGCAAATGACATGGGGCCGTAGGTTCTGGGCTGCCCACATGTGAAGGCAGCAGGCACACGGGGCGGGGACAGATGGGGAAAGGGAAGGCAGCCATTCTACTCCAGGCAGCTAAGGGTTTCCAGGGCTGGTCTGAGTCGTTTCTTGCTCATTAACAGAAGGGTTTGTCATCTAGAGAACTGGTTGCCATGTGTTGTTAGGAGTTCAGGACAAACAGGTTTCAGCAACACTCAGAGCTTTTGGCAAGCCGAAAACATAAACAGTTTCCTTATGAGCCTGGTTGGCGGGAGCAGTGTCCCTGGGCCTTGGCTGTCTTGAGCACACATTCTTCCTTCATGTACCAGAGATTGTTTCTCAGAGGTCTTGCTGGGTGAAGGCAAATCCCATTTTGGCCTTCTCCTCCCTGCTGCTACTGGAACCCTTAGGGTAGGGTCACCTGCCTTTCGAGATCCAATAAGCCCTGAGCCCCGTCCCCTGGCACTGTCAGAAAGAGCCTTTTCTTTCTTGCTTTACAAGGTGAGGGCTAGAGATACAAGCTGGGGTCGGGGGTGTATTATTCCTTACTATTTCTGGCCCCCACATAAGATAGGCAAGCCTTCGGAACTTAGAAACAATCGGTCTCAGCGCTCGCTCAGCAGACAATAGAAGCCACCCTGTGCCCCTTTATCTGTATCTCCTGACCCCGAATGTTGTAAGCATGAAGTATTGCTGTATTCAAAACACAAGGACCAGAGCCACAGGCTCAGCCGCTGGCTTCCACGTGATGGTGAAGAGGACTGACTAAAAGGACTAGATATGAGGAGCTGATCCACAGCCATGTGCTGGGACACAAGTGGTCAGAGAGCCACGGCGCTGTTTTTACCACACCTTTGACACGCTCGGCTCCCTGGGGAGGCTGCTCTCTTCCTTCCAGGACAGAGTCACAGTCTGTACCCTTAGTCATTCTTATCTTAGGATGAGAGTTCCTATCTGTCTGCTCCCTGCAAGACCATGAGATACGCTCTGTTTGAGCGGCTTACTAGATTCGAGGCGTTTTAGGAGTATGTAAGCATGCGTGGGTGTTGCTGTGTGTTTAGTGTCACTTAGCCTCCTGATAAGTATCAGTATCAAAGATCCTGCTTCCATTGAGAAAGCTGAGTTTCAGATATTAAGCAACTGGTACAGCTCACGTGACCAGAGTGACAGAGATGAGCTTGAACCTTAGTCTGTCCAATCTGGATAGACACTGGTCTTTCTGCCGAGCCAGGCTGCCCCGCTTCCCCACAGAGTCCTGTGGAGCCCAGCACAGAAGCATGTCTTTGCAAAGCAGATTACTGATGAGCTATATATCCCAAACTCTGGAATGCTTTGGTCGGGACCTCCTCACTAGTGAACCCCATGGGTACCTCCTTTTCTTTCTTTTCCAAAAATGCACAAAGGCATGCCAAAATAACAAGCCCCTTCCTGATCTTCTGTAGTCAGTCAGAGCCCCTAAAGGGAACATTTTCACTTCCTTACCTAGCTTCTGGAACATTCTTCTTTCCATCATCTCTCACCCTCTTCTTTCTAGAACTACTGGCTCCAAGTCAGCTCCATCAGCCAGTGACCCAGCCTCCAGGACTGGCTTCCTCTTCCTGTCGGTCAACACTGGCTCCTCTCCATGCTGCTAGGTGGGAAGTGCCCCCCCCCCCCCACGAACCGAACTAGCTAGCTTCCATCCCTGGCAGACCTACCTTCGGAACCAACTAGCCCATGGATGTACAAGGATAGTTCACAGAATTCCTTATTCTCCATCTAACTCAATGTTCACTGTAAGAATGACCAAGGAAACTGCCGGGGAGATCCACGTGCCCGTTTACTGACGAATCTACCAAAAAGATTCTAGGTTTCCTTTCCTGTCCCATATACGTGTCACTTTTATGTCTTTGCAATGGTAGCATAGGTTCGGGGCTGCGTTCCTTTCTGGTGCAGTCCTGTGTGGCAGACATCGCCTGCTGCCTGTCCCCATGGTACCTTCCCATGAAGGCTCTCACTCTGTCGGGGATTTTTCTGAGGGAGTGTCCCAGAACAAAACAGCAAGATCAAGGAAGGAGATTTGTTTTCTTTGACATTTTTTTTTCACATGTCCTTGTAACCTTGATCTTGAGCCCAAATCCAGACAACACATTCGAACCCTGTGGCCATCCTCTTCTCTTTCATTTCAGGAACTTCTGAATTTGTTTTTAAAAAGAAATCCAGAAGAGACAGCCCGTTAAGGCCTGGGACACTGGTGGGCATTTTACAGAGCGATGTCTGTGGGGGAGAGGTGCATGTAGCTGGGTGGGGAAGGTACAGTAAGCCTCCTTTACAAATGGGGAAACTGAGGCTTGGAAAGTTTCAAACTCACCTGACAGTGACGAAGGAGATTCCAACTTGGACCTGAACCCCAAAGCTTTGGCAGTTGACCCCCCAACTTTCTGTCTTCGAAATTCTTTGCTACATAAAAAGACATGTCATTTCCAAGGTGCTCCACAGACACGTGTGACAGAGAAAAGGGATTTGAGGGTTTTTTTTTGTGGTCCCTGACACACAAAAAACAAACGTAAATGCATTCACATACTGAGAGAGGCCGTCAACAGGGGACTTATTACTCATAATTGATTTTACTAGTACTTTAGCATCTGACCCGTTTCCCTTAATTGAATTGGAGTGACTTACGCAACACATTTGTTTTACTGACTTTGAAAAGATTTATAATCACCTTCACTTACACATATATTTTTTAAAGTAGGATTTCAAAGATAATAGTGTCTGAGCTGTGGTCTTAAAGCTAAGTGACACACAATTAGGGTTTTCTTCCCTAGGAAATGCCTTTTTAAAAGTACGACTGTGTTGTGTTAAGAAGGAAAAATAAAATAAAGGTTATTTTACACAATAATCAGAGAGGTCACCCTGAACAAAAATAAAATAATGTCTATTAAACCCTTCTGAAAGGCTGCAGATTGAGCCTCTAGAGAGAATGCTCAAGGATTATTCTGCCCTCTGCTTGAAATTTATAATTCCAGGGCCCTTAAAATATAAACTAATTTCATGTTTCCAGAAAGTACTGTCCCACTGGGAAGAGAAAAAGACACTTATAGGCACAGGGGTGTCTCCCGTCTTCCAAAAAGGTGGCTCCTGATGCCAGACTGCCCAGGATATCAAGGTGCCGGACTGGACTTGATAATGCCCAGCCCAGCCATCTATAAATGGTCACCATTCAGGACCATTCCAGGGGATTTGTTCTCCAAAGGAATTTCAAGTGATGACACTTACATAGACTTCCACTGGGCATGCTCACAACAGTTTCTGCCAGGGGTTAGTTGAGGCTGGGAGGAGTATGCCAAGACCAGGAGACATTGTTTTGGATTTTCCAGTTGCCGGGTCTTGTATTGGAAGAGGAAGACCATAGCACACTGGCCTTTGATGGATTAGAAGTTGATGAAGTGTTGGGTGGGGACAGTGGGGTGGGGGAGATGCCAAAGAAAAAGGAAATTCTTCATTTTGAGAACCTGCAAGGCATGGGTCTCACTGGCCCACAGCGGCCCTCCATTGGCATCTGTTGTCTGTTCGTGTCTAACGCATCTGCTCTCAGAGCCGTCAGGGATGGCATCCAAGGGAAAAATGAGAAAGAGACTGAGAAGGAACATTTCTCTGGGTTCCTTCTCCTGTGCCCAACAGGGGAAGCCCCCCGACAGAAGTCCTGCCTAGTCTGACTTGAGGCCACCCATGGGCTGATGAGACTAGGATGAAACGTGAGCACTTTTAATGTGGGGTTGAAAAAACGGAATGCCAGGAAGTTAAAAGGACTTAGGGGGAAATGTCCTTTGGCCTTCCTCTGCATGACAGGATTCTGAAGTGGCAGCTAGTGAGCAGAGTAGACTCAGTTAGTCCAGTCAGAGGAAAAAAGAGTGAAACCAGAGGACCAACATCAGTGATATCTTTGAGGACAGTGATGAAAGAATGGGATGGTTCTGCCAGAAAGGCGGGTCTCTTCATCGTGCTTCCCAAAGCAGCTTGTGTCCCAGGCTCCGGCCAGCTCTGACAGCAAGTGCACCCTGCCCCATTGGGTCATGTTTCTTGAGCACCTACTATGTGTCCGAGACACTGCAGACCCTTCATACCAAGAAGATTCCATCAATTTTTTTTTCCTTCCAAACTAAAGATTTTTTTGAAGTAAAGACAGATAGATGGTGGTTTTGTTTTCTACCTACACAGAGAAAGGAAAATGCAGAATGGAATTATGGGGTGGGAGGGAATACCTAGGCATAGGAACCCTGAGAGACAGTGGGGGGGGTGAGTCTCTCTTTCCTCTTCTGGTCCCCTATTCTGGTACTGGCTGGAAACATAGAAAGATCTGGAATTCCTAGCCAATGTTTAGAGACAGAAGAAATTGAAACCAAGCTTCAGTCACTCCCAAACGGGGACTCTGCTTGGACATCTTTCGAGGTCTGAGAGGTTGAACCCATCCAAGATGAAGGAATTTTCCATTCCCAGCTGTCTGCCTCAGCAAAGTGAAGACAATGGTGTAGGGAGAGACATTATATTTATCTCAGAACGTGGATTCCCTTTGACGCGGCCTCCTCAGAAATATTCCATGTCAGGACTGCTTTGCATGGTCTACTAACTTCTGATAGTCTTCTAAGTTTATCCACATGATCTGAACTCTCAAACTCGAGAGATTATCGACAGTAATTCACATTAAGACAGAATATTTCTTGAAATCTCGGCAAGGCATTTCTTTGAGTGAAATTTAAAGCTTTTATTCAGATGGCTGACCCAGATTGGACCCAAATCTTAAAAATGAAAACTCTCCAGTTTAATCTCCCTCCCTCTCTCCCTCCTTCCCTTTCCTCTCCTTCTCCTCCTCTCCCACCTCTCTCTCTCTCTCCCTCTCTCCTTCTGCCCCCCCTCTTGTGTATGTGTGTGTATGTGTGTGTGTGTGTGTGTGTGAGTGTCTCGAGAGTGCACATGTGTGTACACAGATATGCTATTGCTCAGCTGTGCCGACTCTGTTATTGCCTACTTGGTAATCGTGGTGGGAAATGAGGCCTGAAACTGATAATCCATCAAATTTTATTTTTTGTTCTGATGGTCATTTATTCCATCTAACTCACTGTCGATCACACCGGCATGCTTTGCCTTCTTGCTGCAATTTTCTTTGTACTCTTGGTTCCCAGCCATGGCCCTGCTTCCTGCTGAATTAAACCGCAACCCAGACAAAACCGAAGAACACATCTCTCCCAAAGGTCATGTAGGAGGTCACCCCTGGTGAGATGGACATTGCAGATGTGGTAGAAAGATTAGAGGTGGCTTTGATGAAACCTTCGTCTGTTCTTTGCCCCTGCTCCTCAGAGTGGAAGATCCAATAGCTTCTCATTGCCTGGAATTATTGAAGACTTTTGACGGGCACCTCCGGCAAAATGCCCCACAGATCCTCAAGTGTGTGTGTGTGTGTGTGTGTGTGTGTGTGTGTGTGTGCATTTTACACAACACTTCAGAATGATTGAGGTGTTCAAAAGGACTTTGCCAAGTGAGCTCTTTGCAGGGCTCAGATTCCCATAGGTTGCCCTTCCTTAAGGTCCCTCAGTGGCCCTTATGCTCCGTTTGATGACAATTTCTGTTCATTCCAGATTGTATTACTTCTCTTTAGCAGCTTCAAACAGCTCCCTGGAGCTGCAGTTTTAGCATGTGGGTGCTGATCACATCAGTCCCTGGACTTTTGTTACTTTTCACCCCTTTGAAGGTTTCCCTCCGTTCTTCTGTTTTCGGTGGCTTCCGCTTTCATCTCTGCTGCCTTTTCTGCCATGGTGTTATCTATTCATTTGAGAGAGTCTGGCCATTCAGGCATCTGAAGATGAGGCCATTCCCTCCCTTCTGGGTCCTGACTGCCTCCGTGGGTAGCCCTCGATTGGGGCTTTTCATCAGGCAACAGAGGGGACCCCTCTTTGGGCTGCTGCTTTGGTGCTGTGACAAGAATCAGTGTACCACAATTTCGATTTTATCAGCCTCTTCTGTGTCTTCCTATTTGGGGTTGAGATGCAGGAGTTTCTGGCATGGCTGGTACTTTTAGAAACGGTTTCATCTCTGATCATGGTAGATAATGAAAGGGAGGCCACCTCATCTCCATCTCGGGCACTTTCCACAAATAACTTTTTACTGTCTCTTTCCTCATTGTGACCAAATGACCAGAACATTGAGCAGATATCAGATTTGGAGTGTTTTAGCCCTGAGGCCACCTGGTTTCCTACCTGAGACTTTATCTAAGTCCTTTACTAACTACCACACTATTCTCCTCTAACATTCCTGCCAGGAATAGTAGTACATGTTATTCTGTCTAATTGAATAGTTCACATGTTTTATTTCACGAGCTCTTGTGCTAAATAATATAATTATATAAATATATCATTTGAAGCTAATATAGCCGGTTACTATTCTCTTGACTGTATGTGTTCGTGGGGGGGGGGTGTGCACACATAAAGGGGTGCTCATATATGTGGGTGTACCTGTATGTAGAGGCTAGGGCAATGGAAGATGTGTTCCTGGTTGCTTTCCCCATTTTTGTTTTGTTTTTAGTCAAAATCTCTCACTGAACCTGGAGATCACTAATTGGATAGACTGGACAGTCCATGAGCCCCAGGGACCCTCCTGTCTGCCTCTCCCAGGGCTGACATTTGCATGTGCTATCACTCTCTGATTTTTATCTGGGGGCTGAAGGTCCCAACTCAGGTCCTCACGCTTGCACAGCAGGCATTTTACTGACTGGGCTATCTCCCTGGCTCCCTAGCATAAGAATTTTCTCAATTCAGTATTTCACACCAAGGAGAAGGTGTTAAAAGAGTAGACATGGGGAGCCAAGAGGCCAGGTGAGCATCCTTTCGATGTGGGCAGAGGTTTGCTTTAGACTTAATGCCAGGAAGCCCCCCCCCTTTATAGTGTTGGCAAACTCATGTGATACAGCCTGCCTGGACCTCCCTTTCATCTCTGAGGATAAACTTTGGGGCAGGGGTTGAGACAGGGTTTCTCTGTGTAACAGCCCTAAGCTGTCCTGGAACTCACTCTGTAGACCAGGCTGGCCTTGAACTCAGCAAGATCCAACTGCCTCTGCCTCCCGAGTGCTGGAATTAAAGGTGTGTGCCACCACACCCAGCGAGGATAAACTATTAAAAGGTGTTTTTATGTTTAAAGTAGATTAATGAAGAGGTGTCACTTGGAAATATAGTCTTACTTTCTGGGGCCACTGTTATGGAGGTACCTTTGTTCCCGTATCTTTGTGACCTGAAAGATTGAAAGACCATAAAGTGACCATCAAGTAGCCAGGCCTGGTTTGTAGAGCAGGTCACATGAGCTGCTTTCTGGAGACTATTAGGAGGCTCAATGAATGAAAACCTAATTGCCGATTTATTGGTGGCATGCTGGTAAAGGGCCCTGTAAATGATCTCGATGGCAGGCATGAACAGATGACATAAAAATGTATACAGGAAAAGGGAGATAGATTACCAACAAGAGCATCTTCGGAAGAACAGGAAGTCAGCTTCATGCGTCACTTTCAAAACTCCTGCGGGAAGTAACTTTCCTTGGCCTGCCCACCCAAGTGCCTCACAGTGCAAATGCTTCAAACAACCCGAAGTCCGCTGTCAATGCTCCTCTGGAGGCAATGTGTCAGAAGCACTCTAGTGGGAGTCAGAAACTCAGGTTCGAATCCCAGCTTTTCCATTCGTGTATGACCCTGGCTGAGCCAAAAGCCTTTTTTTTTGGGGGGGGGGGGTAGGGTTCCACCTCCCCCGCCCCTTCCTGAGCATCTGTGTTCCCGCCTAGCTTTTTCTTACCTTCTTCCTAGGAAAAACCTTGTGAAAACATCAATGATAATAATAAAAAAAAATTCTATGGGAACTTAGGGGTGACCATGGAGATTTCACTACAAAGAGCATCATTATTCTGGAGCCTGGGCCCTATATGGAGTCCAAGAGCAGAAGCCCAAGGTACCTGAGCACTAGTCTAGGACATTTGCCGACCACTGTGGAGTCTGCACAAAGTGACTGTCATCTGGTGGCGGCGGCGGAGGTGGGGGTGGGGGGTGGCAGTTTCCATTGCCTCCCACAAATTAACTGGTTTTCATGAATGTGTGCCAGCTCTTCTGGCAACAGGCTAGCAGGGTTTTTTTGTTTGTTTTGGGGGGGGGGGCGGCTGTTGTTTTACTTTAATGAATCGCCCTAGCCACTGAAGAAGGCACCGGTTATCATGCACATATGTATGTGAAGCATCCTTTGACAAATCTGCCACCTCACTTGCTTCTGTTTCCCACTGAATTTCCCCTTACCGCTAACCTTTTCTTCTCCAGAAGGCTGGCAGGTTCAACATTATGCAGACTTAGAATAGCAGCGGCAACAAATATCTTACTAGAAAGAGCTGTGTTTAAACCCTAGCTCTGAATTAGCCGAGGAAACATTCGAAACACAACTCTAAATAAAGGTGGAGGGATGTTTGGATCATTTCATTATTTTATCGATATTTGGTGAATGTTAGAATTGACCGAAAACTCTGTGTGCCACACAGGTGTCCTACTAAGTAAAACCCTTCCTTCTGCCAGTAGACCTTCAGGCATTGCTTAGTGAACCTTAAACAGCCAAACCCCTGGTTGTGAGGTCTTAAGTAACAAGGGTTATTATTATAGGCACATACAACAATTCTGCATGTGCAGACAATTGAGAAGAATTGAGATATCCCCTTGTAAATTAATTTTCCGGAGCATGTCTCTATAAATGCTTAAACAACTTCACTTTTATTTTGCAGGGGGAAGGTTTTCAAAATATATTATTATGTAAGTCCCTGTCCTTGTGTGCTGTCATTCTTAATGATTCAAAGCTATTATAAACATTAATTATTATGGCCTTCACAGTATGCCGCAACACAAGATGTCCTCAAGATACCCAAGGTGTGGCTGGTGGCTGGCCCCTACACTAAGTGAGCCTGTCCTGCCATAGTTTTTAATTCCTTATGTCCCACTTTTTGTCTTTTCATGAAATCTCTTCTGTTAATAATTTATCCCGTATTTTTCTCTGCCCTTAATTGCAAGGGTCTCGGCTGCTCCTTTCAAGGCTCTCTCTCGAATATCTTTTGTATGCTCAACCTCCAGACAGCATGGCTCTCAGGTCTCTCTTCCAGGCAGGGAAGCAATCCTGAACCGCCGGAAGCTTGCTTTTGAAGCACATGGCTTGAGCTCGGTCTCTCGGATTAGTGGGTGTCTTTGTAACATTCTCCGTATTTGTGGAAGGCTTTCATGTGAGATGTCTCTAATTATGGAAGGCTTTATCACAATTATTTGTACTTCTCTGACCACAGTTGTAATTTGTTTAACCTTCTAATTTACCTGCGAACACTCTGAAAATGGGATGCCTCTCTGAATCTGATGACAGTGTTTAGCGCAGAAGAACCAGATTCTTTTCACTTCCCTTTCCAAACCTCTCCTACAGCCTCTCACCCAACGCTGCTCCCAGAAATATCTCTGAAGGAAATTTAAAATTACCGTCACACACACACGCTGTATACCAATGTAGCTTTCGAAGAACTATAATTGTCTTTCGTGTTCTGGAAAACACCTCTATGTTTTTCACACCTTGGTTTTAAAAAAAAAATCAAGAAAGTCCACACTGAGCATGAAAGAGATGAAAATGGAATTATTCACAGACACAAATTCCGAATGCAGTTCAACTTTCCTATGGGAATCTTTGGCTGATGTAAGAATCCGTAGGTCATTATTAGACATACTTTCATTCATTCATTCCTCTCTCCCAACAATAGCATTTATTTAATACCTGCTGGGCCCCACCAGGGATACACAAACCATATCAAACTCAATCTCAGGAAATACTCACTTTGGCCCAAATTCCAAGGTTTTGTGAGTCACAGCCCAGCTGCCGTGTGTTTGACCCGCTCCCTTAGCTCAAACTGAAAGCTTCAAAGGGAAAAACAACTTGTTTTTCTTTTTCTTTTTCTTAAAAAGAAATCCTGGATTCTATTAGAATGATCCCAAATATTTTGTAATCTGGGAAGGAATTTGAAGAAGGGATGGCATAACGTTTTCTTGCTCGCTGACAAGTAATTCAGTAGCCCCATCCAGGAGCATTTAAAATAGCTATGAAATAATGGGAAGCAATTGTACCTGTGAGGAATGTACTAGGAGCGTGCCTGCCAGCAGGTGATGTTTTAAATGCCAGGTTTGATTCAGACCTGTCGTTTGCTTCCTGATGAGAATTTGAGAGCTGGGGGGAGGGAGGGTGTTGTCTCTGGAAAAATTAATGTAAATGGAAGTTAGGGAGCAATGGGAGTTTTGTAGACAGACACCCTTCCGGATCTCTTTTGTTCTTTGATCATATGCACGCAGTCAGCATCTCTCTCTCTCTCTCTCTCTCTCTCTCTCTCTCTCTCTCTCTCTCTCTCTCTCCCTGCCATTCCTTTTTTCTGCCAGTGACTCATCTTGTTTTGAATCTTCTAAAGACCTGTGATCTTAAAGAGTGTCACTTAATCATAGCTGATCCTCATGATTTTGTAAAGCAATCAGTGGTATAAATTTTGAGTGAAGTAACCACTGAGTGATGGATGCCGTCCGTCTCTGACCTACCACCATATACTCTGTAGACCTAATGTCATTTCATGAGCTTAGGAACACACGGGCAGAGGGAGGCCATTCCACAGAAATCGTTCATGTCTTATTGACTTGACGTCTTTTTTAAGAGCACTTTTAAATTTTATGTATTCATGTATTTTGTGTGTATGAGCACTTTGTCTGCATTGTACATCTGCACACTAGAAGGTATCAGACAGTTGGGCTGCCATGTGGGTGCTGGGAATTGAACTCAGGACCTTTGGAAGAGCAGCAAGTGCTCTTAACCACTGATCGATCTCTCCAACCCCATTGCCTTGAAATCTTAAGGATCACATCAGAAACCATTTCAGATAGAATCATGATATGTTCATTAATTAAATATGTATTTTAGGAATTCTTGAAAGAGAAAAAAAGGACATCATACTTCCAGAGTGGACAAACTTCCGTTTGAGGCATCTCTTTTAAACATTCAACAAATGTTTTTGAAGTAGAATAAATTACCAGTTTATTTTAAGTCGAGCCATCCTGGTGCTACATTGTTAGAAAATGGTGCCAATATTGAATTTTGAGGCTAACAGAGCCCGGAGTCTTCAATATTCATTCTCACGATGGCAGGTTCGAATATCCTGATCATGCAGCACACAGCAAGTGTCTGAGAACCAAAGCATCTACTTTTCAATGGAAACTTTCTCTGAGTCCTTTGGATTCCCTGGATCTACTACAGCAGTGTATGGTGGTACCCAGATGCCCACTTCAGTTCACTGTTCAAACTCCTGGTTGAAATATTTCACATTGTTTACTTTGGTACGAACTTCTAACGCTGGCTTATAAACTATCCTGATGCAATGATGATCAGAAACCAACAGTGTACCAGATTCTACAAGTCTGTGGTCATTAACTGAATTTTAGGTCTTTCCCAAAACCCTTATTAGAGATAGGCTATTATTTCTTTCAGTTTTATAGGTGAGGAGACCGAAGCTTACAGTCATACAACCAGTCGGGTTAAGACCGGGATGGGAAACTAGATTTTCCAATCCCAGCTCCGGCACTCTTTCTATCACGTGTTCCAATTTCAGCAAGACGTTCACTTAGTCGACAAATATTTACCCAGCAACTGGATGTGCCAGACACTATGGTAAACCTTGGCATAATGGGCGATACAAAGAGACTAAGACAGGCGGTGTTTTCCCTGACTCTGGAGATGAGCACACAAACGATTACCAAAGAAGAAGGTGAATGAGGCCAGTGAGATGACTGAGCGGGTAAAGACACCCGCCGTCAAGCCCGAAGACCTGAGTTCAATCCCAGAGACTGGCATGGTGAAAAGACAGAACTACTCTAGCATGTTGTCCTCTGATGGCACATGCACACACACAGAGACTAATTTTTGAAGAAGAAAAGACATTAGGGAAAGAAGAAGGTACAGTTAAAAACAAACAGACATAAATAACGAAGGTGAAGAATCAGGTTCGCAAAGAGAGCAGGCTGCAAATGGGGGCCTAGACCTTTTCTGGTGGAGGTTGGGGGGTTCTCCATCCTCCGAATACAATGACCTTTCAACTGAGAGCACCGAGTGACAAAGATGGGTGGAGGAGTGGCATCATCTATTCTCATTGTTGATGAGTTTTATATAAGGCATCAACATATATTTGTGACACCCCCCCCCATCAGTGCTGGTTTTGTGGGCGCGGGCAGGCAAGCAACCACGCAGGGCATCCAACTGAGAAGCTCACATTTCCAGCTGAGGCAACACTCTCCCACCTTGTTTTGTCTCTCGGATCGTAAACAAAGGGGCTTCTTCCAAAGTCTGCTTAACGCCACATTTGTCCAATCTTTATGCTTTTTGTTGATGACCTCACCGTTGGAAATGTCGCCAAAGGAGCCGTCTGGGGCTCCTAAGTGTAGGAAGGCCAGTGATGTGCTTGTAGAGTAAACTCCGTGTACTCTCAAAGCTCCCTTCGGCCACAAATCCAGGACTCATGGGACTGCTGGCTTTGAGTTCAATGTAAGGAATCAACGGAATATATTAAATAGGGTGGCTTTAGACAGAACCATGATTAAAAACAAGGCTATGTCTTCAGCAGTTGGCAAAAATGCTTTGAGCACCACTGGCAGAGGGATAACCCCACATTTTCTCTGGGTAAGACGATTCCATAGTTAGCGTTTCTGCTGACTTCATTAAACATAGCTATAGCAAATAACCAGAGAGACAATTCATGGATAAGCAGCAGAGAGCTGCAAGTGTTGGTGTGCATGCAGAGCAATTGGAGTACACGCATCACTGGTTGGAATGTAAAACAGCACAGCCACTCTGGCAAGCACTAGCCATTGCCTCTATGAAATGTATGCAACCCTCCTTACCATTGCTAGACATTCACCCACATGGAGTAAAAAATGCACATTCCCTTACCAGTGTGAGTGTTTACGACACATTTAACTGTGGTTCCAAAAATGGTGGAAAATACTCCTCTTCTGTTGGGGAAGGAATTATCAACTTCATTCGATAATAAGGCATGGGGTGGGGGCGGTCATTGATATAGTAAGCATTGTGCAATAAGTCTCAAATGTGTAATGAGCAGAGTCAAAAGACCTCAAACTAATACACCATTTGCATATGTATGTTCGTGCATCTGCCTACCTGTGTGTGTCTAGATACACTTGCAGCTTATGCAGCTGTATGTAAAGGCCAGAGAATGCTCTCACTACCATCCCTCAAGTACCATGGACATATACAATTAGACCAGGCTGGCTGTCCAGCGAGCCCCAGGGATTCTCCTGCCTCTGCCTCTGCCTCCCTTAGATTGGGGTTATAAGCATGTGCCACTACACCTGGCTTTTAAAATGTGGATTCTAGGGATCAAACCGAGGTCCTTGTGTGTGTAAAGCAAGAGCCGTCCTGGTTGAGCTATATCTCCCTCTTTAGAAGCAAAAATATACAGAAGAAAATGGAGCTCCAGTTTCCAGAATCTGAATAGAAGGACACATTGACTACAGAGAGGTATACAGGAACACTGAGAGGAGGAGATCTTGACTGTATTGGTGCTATGCCCTTAAATGCCTTTATCAAAACTCTGTCTGAAGTCATAATACAGTATTTCTTATTTGCCACAGTAACTCACAAAAGCAAGGGAGGCACTCCAGGTCTTCCCCTGTCATTCTAGCTGATAAAATACTGTGAGCGTAAAACAAACGCTGCGTAATGTTTGACGTTACATGGTGAACTGAGTGGCGTTTCCTCTGAACACACAAAGACATTTTCTTTCCTCTTGTTTTGCAATGCCCAGGTCTCACGTGGTGACAGGGAATACTTATAGGCTCTTCGACAAGCATTGAAATCTGCACACTTGACTGTGCTTCCAAAAAAGAAAAAAAAAAAAGTACGTTATTTATTAGAGGACAGAACACTTTCATGACTGGAACTGCCCGGTTAAATGGCAGTTTGACCTTGAGACCATAGCAAAACTAAGACATCAGAGAAAATATGACGCCACCACTTATCTTCCTTGTGTGTGTGGTTATTTAACCATGGGCAACTGTCAGACATGGATGGTTTAGCTGCCCATGTCCTTGGAAGCCAGAGAGACCCACCACATCATCTGAGAGTTACTGTTGTTTTTAGTCTTCCTTGTTTATGATGGCTTTGCTCCATTAACTCAGTTATATTTCAAGGAGTGAGGATGTCGTAAATGAACTCACCATCACAATCTAGTTTATGAAACTCAGTTTCACCATACAAGGTGTACCTAACCTTTGGAATAATGGGCAAGCTTGGCTCTCTGAGACAAGCCTTTGCAGCAAATTCAATAATGTTTACCAGTCATTTCTCCATAATGTATACTGCGGATGCACCAACAGGTCCTTCCTGTAGCACTGCATTTTAACAATTACTTCACATTTTCCTTTGTGATGTCAGAAGGCCTTAACTCTCTATGTGTAGTTTTGTTTTGTACGAATGACACTTGTGATGAACACACATACACTACAGCCACTTAATAAAGGTAGGCAAGAATTTTACTCAAAGCACTCGGAAAGCTCAGAGCTCTGCTTTACCATGTGTTAGAGTAGGTGGACGAGATAAGATCTTATGCCACATGTTGCAAAGGGCACTTACAGAAAGGACTGGGATGTTTCCATTTGCTAAAGCAAAAGTCAGCAAATGCCTTGATCTTATGATTTCTGTAGAATAGCATAAACTATAAAATTACTACTTTCTACCTTTGTAACACATTTGTTGTGTCTGGAGGCTTTTAGAAATGCTACTATTGGTGCTTATAATTTTAAATTTCCTTAGGATTACATGTAACATCCAGTTATTTAGAGCTGTATATTCCAAAATGGAAAAGCAAAAAAAAAACCTCCCCTCAAGAGTTAATTTGTAGTAAGTGTTCCTTAAATATACAAATGGTAACATTGTTTCCAAACAAGGTAATTACAACTGTGTACAGAATGTTTCTTCATTAGTAGTAATTAAATAATTTACTAAATTGTGCAATAATTCATGATGACACATGCTAGCCCTGCTCGGTCACAGGAGCTGGTGATAGAAGAATTCCTTGCACCCGTGCCTAGATGGAAATAGAGTGGCAATTTTTGATTCCTGGAGAAGTCAGCTTGCTCTTTTAAAATTACTAAGTAGTGCTGAACGCAAGGAAAACAAATGATAAATTATTTGAGCATTGTGGCCTAGTGAGTGAACACCTTAGAATCCATTTGTGTAGGAATTGCTCAAATACTGATTCTGTAGTCTAGGACATGTCACTTGATTTCTTTGCTCCCTCCTTCCCTTGTCTGTGAAAGGAGCATAGGAAAATGAAAAACCAGAATGTAATTTGGTGAAAAGAATTTTGAAAGAAAATGCACGTCTGCCACACAGGAAATCCCAGGAAATGGTCTGCCAGCAGGAGAGGAAATAGAAGCAAAAGTAGTGGCATTGAATCTTCATCCAAAGTCATTTGGAAGGTCTGGGGAGATGGTTCAGTCCTGAGTTATAATCCCAGCTCCAGGGAGAGAGTTGGAGACAGGAAGATCCCTGGGGCTCACTGGCCAGACCGGATAGCCGATGGTGAGCTCCAAGTTCAGTGAAAGACCCTCGCTCGAAAACCAAGATGAAAAGCAATAGAGAAAGACACCTAACATCATCAGCCTCTAGCCTGCCTGTACACACACATATGTGCATGTGTACCTACACACACACACACACACACACACACACACACACACACACAGAAAGCCATTTCAATTCCATAAAATTATCTTCATGGTGGGGGAGACATGCAAGATTGTGTCCACACACTGGATACTAAAACTCAGATGTGAATAGATTGCTTAATTTAGTCATCCTCATCTTCCAATACATAGGGATGATTTTTCAATTCAAGAGGAGTGCAGTGATTATCTTTTAATACAAATTAAACATAGTTGGAAGGCTTTAATGTTTTTATTAAGACAAAAATACCCACTCGAGTTTGCCCTGGTTCTAGTGCTCAGGGCACTCTTGCACTGCGCTGGACTTAGGCGTAAATAATAGATGGGCTTCTGGGAGGGAGAAGAGGCTGCAGTGGAACACTGTCAGCCCGGATGAGTCCGTGCTGTAAGCGGGGGCTTAGATAGGAGCATCCAAACTGCTATTGACATGCGGCACAATTGTCTGAAATGTCAATAGATATAAAATGAGGATCTCATAATGCAGAATAATTGATTACTCTGCTTGACTGAACAGGAACATATTTTGTCTGTGAAAGCAAAATAATGATAGCATTTACTCCTGCAAAGTTCCTCACTTCAGAACTTGAATTTCCCAGCAAAGCCCACGTGACTCAGTGGGCTTGATCACACGTGGCAAAAATAGGGGAAACTGTCTGTAATTGCTTATCTTTTCTCCATTATTTTGTATTTATATATGATCAGGGCTTTTTAAAAATAAGACACAGTCTTTCCAGGAAGTGTCTATATTAATAGGAGTGTCTATTATAATTTTCAGAGCTGAAATGGATGAGATACAAAAATCAAGTAACGTTCAATTTATCTTGTTCATCCTCAAATGCTCTGCTGAGCTTTGGGGAAATCACACCACTTTCTCTTTTACTTTTCCTCCGTGCACTTATAGGCTCTGTGTGTTTTACTAAGTATAATTTAGCTTGACTACCAAACCAACTGTAAATCCATGCAATACGACTACAGAACAAGCAAGGTAAAAAGACACCCATTTTCTTCAGCACCGTTTCTTTCTTATGCCCTGACCCACCCCGCTACACACACATCCCAAACACATTCCATGATTAGATAGAGTTTGATTTTTAAGTTTTGTTTGTCTTGGTTTTTCTAGGGCCTCGTGTTTCCCAGGTTGGTCTTGAACTCATACTCGGGTAGCCTTGAATTTCTGATCCTCCTCCTTCTACCTCCTGAGTTCTGGGATTATCGTGTGTGACTCCATGTCCAGCTGAATGTCTACAGTTTGAAGAGCTCAGTGTGAGGCATGTGAAGGGGAGGCAGGAGATGCAGCTATACGTCCACCATTTAGACTTTTCCTCCTCTCTGTGTATGTGTAGTATATGCTACTGTGAACCCTTAGCACTGTTGCCCCTTTGCCTAACTGGAACCCTTGTGTTCCTATTTCTATCAAGATTGGAGCCAGACTTCAAGGTCTAGCCTAGATGATACCTGCCTTCTCAAAAATATATAGCTCTGTACACATTAATCTCTCTTGTTCTTTTTTAAATTTATTTTATTCTATTTATTTTTATTTTATGTGTAGGTGTGTGTGTGTGCGCGTGCGTGTGTGTGTGTGTGTGTGTGTGTGCGCGTGCGTGTATGCCTGCTTCCCTGTATGTGTCTCACATGCATGCAGTTCCCTCAGAGGCCAGAAGAGGGCATTGGATCCCCTATAATTGGAGGTACAGGCAGTTGTAAACTACCCTCCCACTGTATAGGAGCTGGGAAACCAGAAAACTCTGCAAGACCGCCAAGTACTCTTAACCACTCAGCCATCTCCCCAGCTTCCACCTCTCCCATTCTCAACTAACATAGCCCTTGATTTCCAGAACACTTAGAGTTAGCATCACACATTCTGTCTTACATTATAGCATCACAATCATTCTCATTTGATTTCCTGCTGGATCAGGAGCTCCTTAAAGGACATCATAAAGTTCTGCTCTTTCTCCTTCCCTCTCTATGTCCTAGCATAGCCATGCATAGAGATTTTTTTACTCATTATGTGGGAGCTTTCTCTCTTACAGAAAAAGAAATGTAAGAAACTTGCCTGACCAAAGTCCTCTTAGGCCAAGCAGTAGCTAAATTTTGTATTCCCTACTACCTACATAACAGTTGCTGAACAAACACTTAATGTTTCCATGTGTATGTGTGTGAGTGTGTGTGTGTGTGTGAGTGCACGCGTGTGTGCGCGCACACGCGCGCATGCTTGTGTGTACAGGTGCACATGCACATGTGGGTGTGTGCTTGCAAGGCCCAGAAGTTGACATAGTGTGTCTTCCTTGGTCACTCTCCACCTTGTTTTTCTGAAGTCAAGTCTCTCACTGACCCTGGAGCTTGCCAATTCATCTAAACTGCCTAGCCTCCAAGCTCCAGGGACCCTCCTGTCTCCACCTCTCATCTGGTCTCCACCTCTCACGGTGCTGGAACTACGTACTGCTGCACCCAGTTTTATGCATGGATGCTGGGGATCTGAACTCAGGTCCCTGTGCTTGCATGGCAAGCACTGTCCTTGGAAGCCCCAGTAAGACTCGCTTTACATCAAACACACAGATTCAGCCTTTGTAGAGACCAGAAGTGCGTGCCGATCTCCTTCCAACACATCTTTACTAAGGATCAGTGTTTTGAGTTGATATAGGTTCTATGTTTGCTAAAATATAGGAATTAGCTCTTTTCTGTGGCACCTCCTAGGCATTTGGCTCCATCAAGATGAAGCTGTCAGAAACTCAATGAAGTAGATGATGAACTCCGACTTGGTATTTGCTATGCACCATCCATGGCCACAGACATAGCCGCTGGTGCTCTGGGTGAAGAGTAGAAAGGGTGTGTGGTCTGATCAGTGGGGGAACAACAAACAAGGTTTGCCCATGAAGCAAGGTGTCTTGATCAACAGCAGAGTGCACCTGCTGTTTAGTAAGGGGCATTCTTGCTATAGACTGAGGAGAACTGGAGAAAGGAAGAACAGGTCTGTTCAAGATGTATTGTGAATGACAATGTGAGTGTTCTCAACTTGGTTATTCTCAAAACAGAAAGAGCTAGGGGGGAGAAAGAAAGAGAGGGAGAAAGGGAGGGGAGAGAGAGAGAGAGAGAGAGAGAGAGAGAGAGAGAGAGAGAGAGAGAGAGAGAGAGAGAGAGGAGAAGAAAAGAAAGAAAGAAAAAAGGAGGAGGAGAAGTATATTCTGGAACTGACAGATGCTACTGTGCCTTGTTGGTTGGGGCTCAAAAGAGCTAGCAGAATCTGAAAACTTTTCAGTCTTTCTACAGAAGATGGTGTCCACCAATGTTGTCAGAAAGCCATTAAACGAAAAAGGTAAGAAGCCCAGGACCAACAGAGCAAAGATTCAGTGTCTTGTTACTCCACATGTCCTGCAACACAAACCCCAGCGCTTTGCTCTGAAGAAACAATGCACTAAGAAAATTAAGGAAGCTCCAGAATATGCTAGATTTTTAGCCAAGAGAATGAAGGAAGCCAAAGAAAATGCCAGGAACAGATTTCCAAGGGCTGCCCTCACTGAGAGCTTCTACTTCTGAGAGTCCAGTCAAAAATAAGTCTTTAAGAGGGACAAATAAGTGATCAGACCTTGAAAACATACAGGAATTAGTAGGGTGGAGGTAGATGGTTCTGTCCTAAGTGTTAGCGCTCTGACCTTTCTTTATATTTAATCTGCCTTATGACCCTGCAGGACTCTTTTGTCCTTACTTCACATGTGATGAAACAGAGCTTTGCTCAAGATCACTCAACTGGTGAGTAGGATGGAGGCTGGTTTTGAGCCCAACTTCTCCATTGACTGCCAAAGCACTTTCTGCCATAAGACAGAGTTAGGAAGTGAATCAGGCTCCTCAGAGAAGTGAGGAGAAAAAGCTCACCACAGAGAAAGGAATGATGGAGCTCCCGGAACATGAATGGCTGTGACCATAAAGACCTTTGATATCTCGTTACTCCCTCATTCCACAAGGGACAGACCTTGGTCCTGGGAGGTGAAATGACTTGTCGGAGGTCTCACAGAAAGATGCCAGTGATGCATACAACACTATGTCCTTAGCCCTCTTAAAATCCCTGTATCCAGAGAAACAAAGACACACAGAGAAAGACAGAGACAGAGAGAGAGAGAGAGACAGACAGACAGACAGACAGA